>JAJAQF010000019.1:273227-523413 GCA_020510985.1 Pholidichthys leucotaenia
TTTTTTATCTTAGTACAACTTTCCTGAGATTGGACAATTTTTCCTCGATTGTCTTCTGAAAATGCAGACGTGGCACGAGGCGAGCGTAGCAATCAGGAAATGGATGGTGCTCCGTCTCTGACTATTCCTACGAGAAATTAATGCTTGCAAAAGGTTCCTAGGTATGTGTTGGAAGAGCATCAAACGGTAGTGGGGGAATATGGACGGTATTTTGGTTGCATTTGGAGTGGAAGCGGATTGATGCGAAGTCGCGACAATCGACGTCAAGGGGTTAGCCTAGCATGAATTCCGGCCCTCTTTCCTTTCCTTTGTTTGAGTTCGCGCCGCTTACGCTTCCTTCTCTCCCGGGTAGCTGCCAGCCTAACCCCCGATAGTATTCCATGCTGGCGTAGAATGTCCAAATCGCACCCGAATGCTGCAATTCTTGCAGCGTACATTACCTTGATGCTTAATCAGGTCTCTCAGTTGTAAGTTGTACGTCTGGGATGATTAAAACACTCAAAACTCTCATACTCACTGATGCCTAGAGGGGCCGCAGCGTCCATGCGCGCCCCCATCCTATACACTTGCTTTCTATGGGCATGCACGGGTATGCACAAGCATGCACAGGTACGCACTAGTAATATAAATAGGCGGGACTAGAAATAACTAAACTAGGAAACAGGGATTCTCATGAACAAACAGAAACAAATGGCATATTAAAGAAAAAACAAAAATGGGAAAATTAGAGAAAATAATCAATGATATGGAGTGATGATGGTCAGGTCAGTGGCGGTGGTGCACCTGTGGGCTAGTTGCCAGCTGCCAATCATATCTAAAAGAAGAAGAAGAAGAAGAAGAAAATAATCAAGACAAACTGGAAGCATGAGCACGGTGCTCACTCCATGCTCAGCAGCATGACACTAGATCCTGCTGAGACATCAGACCTCTCATCCTCGCTATGCTCTTTAAGTTACAGTGCATCCGGAAAGCATTCACAGCACTTTTATTACGACCCAAGCGCTGGGTTCTGATAGCGCTCGGGCGATGCTCAACTCGCTGCCGGCCTTGACAGCTGTGGGTTGTATTCTGGCCGCACCGGGCTCTTATTGTGAAGGTGCTCGGTGGGGCTTCCACCTGTCAAGGCTGGTCAGCTGTGCGTCATTACTGATCATTAGTGTTCGCCTTTAAAAGCGAGCGCTGGCGATGGTAATGGCGCAGGAGTATTGGTTAACATCTGGTCAACATCTCGTCAGTATTGTCACTTCGTCAACGTCTTGTCAAGCTATGGTCTACACCTCGTCAAGCTTTGTCTGAGCTTCGTGAGACCTTCATGTCAAGTTCATGTTCACAGTTATGTCACAGTTTAGCTCGTAGTGGCTGGGGGCAGCCCTGCGAGCTCAAGTGTTAGTTTGTATGTGTTTGTGCCGAGAACGGCTTACAACCTTGTACTGTCACGTCTTGTATAATAACACATCATCGCAAAAACTCACTGGTGGACTCTTGGCATCTCATGGTGATCCGCGAGGATCACCGCATGACAGTATACTCCTGCCAGGACATCCGAACGGAGACGCCGCACCGAGACGCCTTTTCACAGTGAGTTTGTGCCTTAATTGGACAATTGTTCTTTCCTGTTTGGGTGTCAACGTCTGGGAGAATGCCGTCATCCAGGGGCTGCGGTCAGCGCCTGGGCAAGGAGCTAGCGAGCGCACTGGAGTACGCCGACGGGGCGCTCCTCGCCGCTACTTTCGACGACACCTCCAGCGACATGCGCTGGCATCTGAACTACGCTGAGGATCTTCTGGACAGCCTTCCCCTCAATTATGACAATCACCCGGAGGTGATAACGAGGTGGGAGGAACTCGCCACGCAGCGCGAGATACTTTGTGGGTTGGAGGAGGAAGAGTGCAGGAAGCAGAGGAGGAGGCATCCTCGCTCCCCGCGTTGGAGTCCCGTTCCCGTCCCGGAGTTGGTCCAGGAGTGCGCGCCGTCTGGGGGCCGACGACGATGTCGGCGCAATGGCGCAGGCAACCCTCAGCAGAATCCCCGGCTGGACTCGCTGCCGGCGAACCCCGTCAGTGAACCTCCGAGAGTGGCTCCACCTCGTCTTTCCAGGGGGCCCTCCGTCGCCATCCAGCGGGGAAGGGGAGGAACAACGTCCCCTACAGCAGGAACCATCTCGGCCCTGGGAGGAAGTCAAGTGCACAATTATTTGTCACATCATGATAATGATCTGCCTTGTCTGACTCCTGGGGGTGGAGTTCGGGGTTCGCAGCCCCCCGAGCTTCCCCCACCTGCTGTGGAAGAAATTATTAAACCTGCTGCCTCTGTGTTCTCCCCCGTCGAGCGGTCCATGACGCCAGGCCAGCGTCGTCGGATGAAGAGGGCCCCTGCAGTGCTGGAAAGCCTGGATCTGGCCCTGCTGCCATGTCTTGGACAGAGGAGAAGAGCGGACTGCTGCCCGGAGCCTGAGCCGACGAAGAAGCATCCCTGGGTCTCCTCGCCGGAGCGGTCCGAGCCAGTGGGTCGAGGGTCCCCTGCCCCACACCATACGGGTCATCGGCGTGGACAGCAGCGTGGGAGGAACCTCAGGCTGCAGATGACATTGTGCCAGCTGCGGAGCCCGACGCAGCTGAGTCCGAGCCAGCTGACAAGAGTTGCCGCCCTGAACCTGGATCGTTGGAGTCCTGGGTGGCAATGGAACCCGAGTGCAGGCAAGTGCTCTCTCTTTTGTCTCTGTCCCCTGTTTTTGAGCATTTTTGCCTGCCTCTCGGGGAGACGAGTGAGGAGCAGCCGTCTGCTGTGCCCGAGCTCTTCTCGCTGGGTTCCGTTGCTACCGGTGATTCTGATCGCGGTTTTCCTGTCCCCGAGCTTTGTTGCAGTGTCGCCGGCGTGGAACGGGTCGGAGTCACTGAGTTGGAGGTCCCAGGTTTGGGGGTGGAGATCGTCAGCGGAGCTGCACCGGAGGCCCAATCGGGGTCCACCGCGGGTGCAGTTTCGGCCCGATCGGGGTCCAATGTGGGTGCACCGGAGGCCCAATTGGGGTCCACCGCGGGTGCGGATCTGGCCCAATCGGGGTCCAACGTGGGTGCACCGGAAGCTCGATCGGGGTCCACCGCGGGTGCAGTTCTGGCCCAATCGGGGCCCGATGTGGGTGCAGCTGGGACCCAATCGGGGTCCAGTGGAGATGCAGCGCCAGCGTGGTCCATGGACGGAGGAGGAGCTGCATACCTATCTCCGTCGAGCAGATTTCAGGCTCGCCCTGCTCATCTGTCCCCTCAGAGTCACCGCCCCTGTGCATCATTGCCGGGGGCCGTGGGGGCTCCTGTTTGCTCGCCCTGGCTCTCCTGAGTTTTGTCCTCATCAGGGAGGCCGCCGCGGGTTGTTGTTCCCCAGGACTGGTGGCTGAGGGACACGGGTCGGCCACCGGAGGAACTGTTTCGCCGGTTCGGCGCCTCGGGTCGGCCACCCGACCTGTTGTGGGTGCCTTCGGGCGACCTGGTTCGACCACTGGAGGAGCGGACGTGCCGGGCATTGGACTCTGGTGAGCCGCCTGGTCATGTTCCGCCTCCCGTGACCACCCGCCGGCTGTTGGACGCGGGGAGACCACCTGTACTGTTCCTGTGGCACTTGGTCTCTGCCGGTCGGCATAAACTGTCGGGGGGGGGGGGGGGGGTAGTGATCTCTGGGTTTATCTGTCAGTGTTTGTTCTGTCTTTTTTTTTTCTTCATCCTGGTTGTTCTATGTATTTTGTGTTTCATGCCTTGCAGTTGCCTTAGATTATATTGTGTATAGTCAGGTATGAGCGAGTAATGCTCTGTTTTCTGTATTTGGGTTTTTCAGAAACTCTCACGAGAATTCACACAGGTGGGAAGTCATTTTTTTTTTTTGTGTGTGACTTGTGGTTCAAGACTTTTTTTTTTTCTCTCGTACTGTCCTGTGTTCTCCGTAGCCTAGTTGGGGATTTTTGGCGAGTTGTGTTATGTTCTAATGTTGCCTTATTTTCCCCTGAGTATTTTTTCTGATTTGAACACTTGGTATTTTGTCATAGTCCGGTATTTAGTTTTTCTGACCCTATAGTTCTGGTCCTTTGTTCTTCCCCATGTGCATTTTCTTGAGTTAATCTGAGTAATTTCTCCGGTTCCGGGTGAGGACGAGTGAGGACGCACAGGGAAAGGCTCCCAGTTCGTCTCTGTTTAAAAGGCAGTTAAACGCAGTTAAACGCAGTTAGAACGCAGTTTGGAGCTGGCGTTTTGAGCTTTTTTTGTTGCTGCCGCTGGAGAGTGAACCTGCTCGTGAGAAATAAGGAGAATTTGCCAGTAGTGGCTGGTGAAGCTGGTGAAGCAATTGGCCCCCCGCCCGTCGCCCCTCGCGCTCAGGGAAAACAAAGGGATTTCTCCCATGTGTGTGCTTTTTTTTTTTCCCCTACAATCAAAATCAGCGATCATCGGCCGGGATAATGGGTCCCAAGAGAGCTCTGCAAAATGAAGAGGTGGATGAAATAAAAAAAGAGCTGGATTTCTTGGCGGAAGAGATTTCCGCTGTAAAGACGCAGCAAAGAAGCATCCTGGACCTGGTAGAGGAGATAAAATTGCTGCGGAGCCAGAACGCTGAGAAAGACAAGAGGCTGGTGTATCTGGAGAGCAGAATGGCGGAAATGGACCAGAACACTCGGGCGAACGACGTGATCATCACGGGGCTCCACATCAAACCCCGATCATACGCGAGAGCAGTTGCTGCAGACAGCAGTGGAGATGAGCTGGAAGAGGAATCCGCTGAGCAACAAGTGTCGGCCTTCATGCAGTCGAAAGGAATTCAGCTGGACTGCAACAACATTGAGTCCTGCCACCCTCTGCCCAGGAAAAGCGGCGACAAACCGGCTGTGATCATGAGGTTTGTGAACAAAAAACACAAGACTGCGCTACTGAAACAAGGTGGGAAGCTAAAAGGAACAAACATTTACATAAACGAGCACCTCACGAAAGAAAACGCAGAAATAGCCAGGAAAGCAAGATACATGAAAAAGCAGAAAAAGATTCAAAACACCTGGACATCAAACTGTAAAATATACATCAAATTAAACGGATTGCCTGAAGAATCCAAGGTCATTAACATCTGTAATATTATGGAACTGGACAAATATCAATGAATATTATGAACTGGAGTCACAGCAACAATTCAGACAACTGTAGGACACTGAAAGATTTTACTCATCTGCAACAAAACATTCAACTGTCATATCCAGCTCTAGGGAGCCGGGCAATCAGAGCCAGGGACAAGCCAGTGAGTCGAGATGTTTTATTCTGGGTAAGGGATAAGGGATGAGGAGAGCACAGACACTCATACAGACGTACATTCTCAGGCTGCACAGCGCAGGGGTAGGTAGCTCGTACCGGACATGGGGGTAACAAGACGTGCATACTCACAGCGGGATACAAACACCGGAATGCTGCAAGGGGAGTTGAGGCTGACACCAGACGAAGGGGCTTCAGCCTAGCAGTGCTTATGTCGCAGCCCCGAATGATCGAAGCTGCTCCTCTTTATACTCATTAACAGCGCCCCAGCTGATGAGGATTAATTGGCCCCAGCCGTCCCGTGACACTGACAGCTGGGAACCAGCTGAGGCACTGCCCAATGAGAGGCAGGGATAAAAGGAGCATGGGCTGAGCGCCGAGCCGGCGTCTCACCCCATGGTGACAGAGCCTCCCCCTCACGGTCGGGCTCCCGAACGACCAGGAACATCCCAGCCCCCCCCCCCTCCCCACCTAGGGTGGGCGGAAGGGAGGCAAGACCGGAGGGGAAGATGCAAAGGGAAGGACAAAAAAAAAAAAACAATAGACCAATGTAGGGCAGCAGGGCAGAGAAAAAAAAAAAAAACCCAAATACAATACCCTACAACACAGGGAAAAGGATTAACCCAGAGCACAGTTAGGGAGAAAACTGAGTTAGGACACAGGTAGGGAAAATACCAAATACGACTACAGACAGCATACAAATAACGTATAGATCGGGGCAAAAAAAAGAAAACCAAAAACCCACCAAAAAGGTGGCAGGAATGAATAAAGCAATCACAGAGTATAGTTAAGGGGAACAAAACACACTACTCCATAATGCACCAACAAGACAAAGGTCAGGACAAAAAATGAAAAACGCTGTGCATGGATACTAAAGAAAACAAAACACACAGCACCGAATATATAAAAGATCACCTAAAGAAACAGAGGTGACAAGGACAAATGGGTAATAATGAAGTACGGTTAAGTGGGGATGAAACACATTACTTCAAACAATAACAAACACAGTCAATGTTAAAGCCGGGGCCAGGGAAGGCCCCCCACGAGGATAATAAGACAGAATGGGGTGATCACAGAGTATGGTTGAACAGGAAACCACACGCATACTCCATGATGCACCGACGAGGCCAAGGCTAAGGTAAGGATGAATGAAAACGCTGAGTAAAGATAAGAAAATGCAATACACAGCGCGATACATAAGGTGAGTCACCAAGAGGAAAAAAAGGTGACAGGGTAACAGGATAACAATACGATAAAAAATGCTGAGTATGGTTAAAAAAAACAACACACAGCACAAAAACATATATTCCCCTAATGGACAAAGAAATTACACCCGAGTGACCTCAATAATAATAAAAGAAGTAAAGGACACCCGAGGAGACGGCAGGCAGAGTCCAAAACGGCCGGAATTGTTCTGGTAATCTCCCCGCCCATTGTCCAGTTGGCAACCCGGGGAAGAGAAATGTTCGGACGGCGAACTCTGGGCCCAGATCCCAGGAATCCAGTCCAACGGCTGCCGAACCAGGCCGCCCAAAGGCAAACACAGACCAGTGGGGGGAAACCAGATCGCCGAACCGAAAGTTTTGCGGGTCGGGTCGTCGACCCGCATCACTCAACCACCAGGACCGTTGAGACGGACGAAGGGTCAGAGCGGACCCCGGTGGAAGAGGCTCAGGGGAGAGCCGATGACGAGGGCGGCGGGCCTCAGGGAAACGGCCACCTCCTCACCGGACCTGGACAACACTGGGGCAGCACCCACGTCGGACCCCGATCGGGCCTCAGGCGAACCCACGTTGGACCCCGATTGGGTCTCGGGCGAACCCACGTTGGACACTGCACCAGAACCGACCTCCAACGTTGAACCCGGACCCTCCAGCACCACGAGGAACAGCAACTCCTCGCCGGTGACCCTGGAAGAAGGCTCAGAAGAGAAAACAGAACCGGGATCAGGATCACCGGCAGCGCCAGAACCCGGCGAGACGAGCTCAGACGCAGCGGGCGGCTGCACCCTGCTCGTCTCCCCTGGAGATAGGCTGAAGTGCTCAAAGATAAAAAGAAAGAAAAGAAAGGAGAGCACTCGCCTGATCTCGGGTTCTGACGCCGTCCAGGACTGCGAAGATCCAGGATCCGTCGTCAGGAGGTCGTTGTCAGGCTCCCATCTAGCCGCGTCGGGCCCCGCAGCCAGCACGATGGTCAGCGCAGCTTGAGATCCCTCCAGCGCAGGTAACCCCGCCGACGACCCACTCGGCGTGAAGCCAGAAGAATCTCGTCCCGCTGGACCGAACCGCTCCTCCGTGGAGACCCAGGGACGCTCAGTCGTCGGCGTAGACTCCACGCAGCAGTCAGTCCCCCTCCTCCGTCCGCAATGTAGCTGCGGAACCACAGGCCCTCTCCATATCCCACCACGTTGACCCGGAGCCGGGGACCGCTCGGCGGAGAGAGACACAGAGGATGCGGGATTAGGCATACAGGTTACAGCAGGTGGGGAGAGTTCAGGGAGCTGCGAACCCTGAACTTCTCCTCCAGGGATGTGACAGAGCAAATCATTAAGCAGGTGTGAAAAAACAATGACTTGCCTGCCCCCTGGAGGTTGAGTATCGCCTGCTGTAGTGGAATCTGCTTCTTCCTCTCCCCGCCCGGCGATAACGGAGGACCCCCCGGGAATTCGTCTGAGGGTCGCTCGCGTTGTCTCCAGCAGAGAGCTCACCAGGCCGGGATTCCAGGCACACACAGCGGTCAGGAAGCGCGTCGAGGAGGAGGGGGAAACAGCCGGGGTGAGCCAGCCCGAATGTCCAGGAATGACAGCGGGGGAACGAGGCTCAGGGGACGAGGCTGTAGAATCTCCACACTGACGAGGCGAAGGGATGACAGCTGCGTGGGAGGAACGGTCCTGACGATGACCCAGAACTGGATCCGGACGAGGTTCGTGCAGAGGTGACTCGGCGATGTGATGACGACTACTCCCAGGGGACGAAGCGAGGGGGAAACCCAGGATTCGCCGCTCCAGATCGGAGATCGAGACGAGGAAGGCGTCGAGCACGGGAAGGCTTCGTAGCCCTGAAGTCCTCACCATCAATCTCACTGCCGCCGCCACATGCCTGAAGGTGGTGACAGGAAACACAGTAGAGCTCGCGACAGCCACTCGACCCCGGACATAACTGCTGTCAGCTGCGGCTCCTCGAAGGGAATCCCGAGTGACGTGGCGCAGGTCGGGGGAAGTCCTCTGGTTGGCGCGAACTCCCGGACTGGAATAGCGGCAGGAACGGGACTCCGAAGCGGGGAAAGACGTCGCCCACTTCGACTCCCCGCCGGGATTTCCATCCACCCCGTGGAGCTTCTCTCGCTGTGTACCTGCAGCGTCTATCCTGGCACTGTCCTCCAGATGGTACAGAGAGTGAGGGTGACAGTCCAGGAGTTCCTCAGCACGGCCCGGATGCCAGCGTCTCGCGTTGGAGGCGTCGTGCAGGGTGAAGAACGTCCCGTCGACTGCCTCCGAGATGGACCTCAGCCCGTCGCCCTGGCGCCGGAAGTGACTCCTGGGAAACGGCATGCTAGCAGCGCTGACACCCGGACAGAAAGGTACATTTCCACGGCGACTCACGGCCGCCGGCAACTCTTCTGGCTGCGACATACTGTCATATCCGGCTCTAGGGAGCCGGGCAATCAGAGCCAGGGACAAGCCAGTGAGTCGAGATGTTTTATTCTGGGTAAGGGATAAGGGATGAGGAGAGCACAGACACTCATACAGACGTACATTCTCAGGCTGCACAGCGCAGGGGTAGGTAGCTCGTACCGGACATGGGGGTAACAAGACGTGCATACTCACAGCGGGATACAAACACCGGAATGCTGCAAGGGGAGTTGAGGCTGACACCAGACGAAGGGGCTTCAGCCTAGCAGTGCTTATGTCGCAGCCCCGAATGATCGAAGCTGCTCCTCTTTATACTCATTAACAGCGCCCCAGCTGATGAGGATTAATTGGCCCCAGCCGTCCCGTGACACGACACTGACAGCTGGGAACCAGCTGAGGCACTGCCCAATGAGAGGCAGGGATAAAAGGAGCATGGGCTGAGCGCCGAGCCGGCGTCTCACCCCATGGTGACTTAAGGACTGGATGGAAAAAATGTACGCAAAACTAACTCATAAAGTTATGTTCATCTGTGGGGATTTCAATATAGATCTGATGAACTCAAAACAACATAGTTTGACAGAAGAATTTATCAACACAATGTACAGTATGGGCTTACATCCAACAATTACCGGACCTAGCAGAATCACGTCACACAGTGCCACACTAATAGATAACATATTCACAAACATTATGGAAAATAATATCAGGAGTGGGCTTTTATTGAATGATATCAGTGACCACCTGCCGATTTTTGTTGGCTATCAATGTGATTATAGGAAGAAAAAGTATACCACAAATATTTAATATAAAAGAATAAGAACCGAAGAATAAATGTATTTACTGACAAAGGAATTATTAATACAAGATTGGAAGATAGTTTATGATGAAAATGACATAAATAGAGCATATGATAAATTTTTACAAATATTTCAATCATTGTACAATAAATACTGTCCTATAAAACAATACAGTGACAGACAACAACAACAAAAAAAAATTCATTGGGTCACCAAGGGGTTAATAAATGCATGTAAAAAGAAGAATACATTATATAAACAATTCATTAAATGCAGAATGGTGGAAGCTGAGATCAAATATAAAAGATATAAAAATAAGCTTACTACTATAATGAGGACCTGTAAGAAAGAATATTACAACAGAATATTAGAGGATAACAAAAATAACTTAAGAGGAATATGGCAAGTACTCAATGGGATTATTAGTAATCATCCTAAGAATGCAAATTATCCAGAATATTTTATCGAAAATGGCAGTTTGATAAATAATATGGAGGATGTGGTCAGTGGTTTCGATAAATTTTTTATAAACGTTGGTCCTGAATTAGCAAAATCAATAGTGACACCAGAAACAAACCACAGTGGTTCTGTGAATGAAACAGAAGATAGAAATCCACACACAATCTTTTTGGGTGCAGTTACTGAAAATGAAATTATCGAGACTGTGAGTAAATTTAAGAACAAAAAAATCAACGGACTGGAATGAAATTGACATGACAATAGTGAAAAAAGTAATTGAGGGAATTGTTAAGCCACTCACCCACATCTGTAACCTGTCATTTCAAACTGGTACATTTCCAGACAAAATGAAAATAGCAAAAGTAATACCTCTATACAAAACAGGAGACAGTCATCGCTTCACAAATTACAGGCCAGTCACTTTACTCTCACAATTCTCCAAAATACTTAAAAAAATCTTCACTAAGAGACTGGATGATTTCACTGAAAGACACAACCTCCTTACAGATAGCCAGTATGGTTTTAGAGCAGATAAATCTACATCTTTGTCACTGATCGAACTTATAGAAGAAATTACTAGTTGTATAGATAAAAAAAAAAGGTTGCTGTAGGAGTATTTATAGATTTAAAGAAAGCTTTTGACACCATTGACCACAGAATACTACTAAGGAAACTGGAAAGGTATGGGATAAGAGGGGTAGGACTGAGTTGGGTGGAAAGTTATTTAAGTAACAGACAACAATTTGTTCAAATTGGAGAGCACAAATCACCCTTCATGGACATCACTTGTGGTGTGCCCCAGGGGTCAGTTTTGGGACCCAAACTCTTTATTTTGTATATAAATGACATATGCCAAGTATCAAAAATTCTGAAATTTATTTTGTTTGCGGATGACACAAATATCCTTTGCACTGGTGAGAATTTGCAGCAGGTTTTAGAGGTGGTCACAACTGAAATGGAAAAATTAACGCAGTGGTTCAACAAAAATAAATTATCTCTAAATCTAAAAAAAACAAAGATTATGGTGTTTGGAAATTATAAAATAAATCATGAAATAATGGTAACGATAAATGATACCAGAATAGAAACAGTACAGGAAAATAAGTTTCTGGGGGTGACGCTAGACAATAAAATCTGCTGGAAACCTCACATCAGTCACATCCGGGCCAAATTAGCAAAATGTATAGGCATACTGGGGAAGACAAGACACATCTTGGACTATAAATCATTGGTCTTATTGTACAATTCACTGTTTTTACCTTATCTTATCTACTGTGTAGAAGTCTGGGGAAACACAAGACCAACCTACAGTCAATATGCACATTACAAAAAAGAGCTATAAGGATAATAAACAATGCAGGATATAGAGACCATACCAATTCATTGTTCTTAAAGTCACATGTCATAAAGTTCATCGATTTAGTTAAATTTAAGACAGCACAAGTAATGTACAGGGCAATTAATAATCAACTCCCAACTAATATACAAAAAATATTTAAAAAAAGAGACAATGATCATAATTTGAGAGGAGACTTAAACTTTACAAAACCCAAGATACGTACAACCAAGAAAAGTATGCGCATATCTGTCTGTGGGGTGGATTTGTGGAACAGTCTGGAGCCGGAACTGAAACTATGTACAAACAGAAATCAATTCAAAAAGAGGTATAAGCACCATTTGCTGAAAGGATATATGTTAGAAGGGTAGTATTTATATGTACGATTCATTATGTTCACTCTGGGACATTATGGGACACTATGGAATGGTGGGTGGGACAGCACTGTGTATATCTGTGTTGTTTGAGGCTGGTTTTGATGTATGGACTTCATTGTATGTTAGAATGGATGAAAATACAGTAAATTGTTTACTTGGGGTCTTAAAGGTGGTAATTTTATAAAATTCACATGGGTGTATCTATGGAAAAGAGGAGATGGAATTAATAAGTGTTCACTTCTTCCTTCTCCCTTTCGAACAGTGTATACTGTTACTTTATTGCATTTGCCATTTGCTTGTTTTTGTTATATTTTTGTGTTCGAAATAAACTATCTATCTATCTATCTATCTATCTATCTATCTATCTATCTATCTATCTATCTATCTATCTATCTATCTATCTATCTATCTAATTTTTCTGATCATTGCCCTGTCTTGAATATTTGGTATGTTGTCATAGCCTTGCGTTTGGTATTTCTGATCCGGTAGTCAGGTTTTTGTTGTTTCCTCCATGTGTATTTTTTCGATTTTGTCCTAGTAGTTCATCTTGTCATTGTCCTGTATGTTTTTTTTCCCTGTCTCTGTTTTGTCTTTGGGTTTGGTCTCTCTCCCTCCGTTCCTACCCCCGGCCACCCACCCTGGGGGGTGGGGGGGGCAGGGTGGATCCTTGGGGCATTCTGAGCCCGCCCGTGGAGGGAGGGTACTGTTACGACCCGAGCGCTGGGTTCTGATAGCGCTCGGGCGATGCTCAACTCGCTGCCGGCCTTGACAGCTGTGGGTTGTATTCTGGCCTCACCGGGCTCTTATTGTGAAGGTGCTCGGTGGGGCTTCCACCTGTCAAGTCTGGTCAGCTGTGCGTCATTACTGCTCGTTAGTGTTCGCCTTTAAAAGCGAGCGCTGGCGATGGTAATGGCGCAGGAGTTTTGGTCAACATCTCGTCAGTATTGTCACTTCATCAACGTCTTGTCAAGCTATGGTCTACACCTCGTCAAGCTTTGTCTGAGCTTCGTGAGACCTTCATGTCAGGTTCGTGTTCACAGTTATGTCACAGTTTAGCTTGTAGTGGCTGGGGGCAGCCCTGCAAGCCCAAGTGTTAGTTTGTGTGTGTTTGTGCCGAGAACGGCTCACAACCTTGTACTGTCATGTCTTGTATAATAAAACATCATCGCAAAAACTCACTGGTGGACTCTTGGCGTCTCATGGTGATCCGCGAGGATCACCGCATGACAACTTTACTTTTTCAACATTTTGTTATGTTACAGCCTATTTCCAAAATGGATTAAATTATTTTTTCTCTCAAAATTCTAAACACAATACTCCATAATGACAATGTGAAAAAAGTTTTTTTTTTTAGATTTTTGTAAATTTATTAAAAATAAAAAAAAGCAAACAAAGAAATCACATGTACAAAAGTATTCACAGCCTTTGCCATGAAGCTCAGAATTGAGCACAGGTTCATCCTGTTTCCACTGATCATCCTTGAGATGTTTCTACAGCTTAACTGGAGTCCATCTGTGGTAAATTCAGTTGATTGGACATGATTTGGAAAGGCACACACCTGTCTATATAAGATCCCATAGTTGACAGTGCATGTCAGAGCACAAACCAAGCATGAGGTCAAAGGAATTGTCTGTAGACCTCCAAGACAGGGTTGTCTCGAGGCACAAATCTGGGGAAGGGTACAGAAAAATTTCTGCTGTTTTGAAGGTCCCAATGAGCACAGTGGACTCCATCCATATGTCCATGGACATATGTTTACTAGATGTTGTTTTTTTCTTACCTTCTGATTGTTGCTCTGAGTGTTGCTATCCCTATGCTGTTGCAATCCTGGAATTTCCCCATTGTGGGACTAATAAAGGCTTATCTTATCTTATCTTATCTTATCATCCATAAATGGAAGAAGTTCAGAACCACCAGAACTCTTCCTAGAGCTGGCTAGCCATGTTCATTCTCAGTGCTGTGGTGTGGCCGAAAACCTGACTGGAAGACATCAAAACAGTTATTTAATGTCATCAGGAAGTTGTACAATTGTTGAAAAAGAGCTTTTTCTAAGATTTTACTAAGAAAGGGGAGGTTTGATCTGGGCCTATAGCTGTTCATGAGTGAGGTGTCTAGGTTGCTCTTTTTTAGAAGTGGCTTGATAACAGCTGTTTTTAAACACTGAGTGAAGACACCTGAATGCAGAGACATATTTATGATCTGTAGTAGATCTGAGACCATACAATATGAAATGTAAAAAAAAAAAAAAACCTGTTGGGCGGGAATCAAGGCAGCAGATAGTGGATTTCTGGTGGCATATGATGTCATCCAAGATTTAATGATTGATTGGAAAAAAAATTGCCATGGTGTTTACGTCTGCTCTATGTGGACACAGAGGAAGCACATGTCCAGCACCTGACATAGGAGCACTGACTGACAATCTAATTTTCAGAATTTTGTCAATAAAGAAAAAGGCAAAGTCATTGCAGGTACGGTTGGATAGAAGTTCAGGAGCTACTGACACAGGGGGATTTGTTAGTCTGAAAACAGTAGTGAACAAAGTCGTGCATTATTGTTTGTAGCAATGATGCCAGAAAAATATGCTCGCCTTGCATTTCTCAGCTCCAAATTATAAATGCTCAATCTCTCATAGATTTCATAATGAACCTGTAATTTAGTGTCCTTGATAACTTTGGACTGACTTAGCATGTAACGGAAAAAAACCACACAACAGAGGACACAGTTTGGACTTGGTCATCTCCAAAGATCTGAACATCTCTAGGTTATGGTGATGGGCGTTGTTCTGTCCAACCATTCTTATGTTTTCTCTGAGAGTGCTATTAATGTCAACAGAAATATCCAGACAGAGGTCATCAAAAAATGGTACATCACTGATAATACTAATGAAACATTGACCCAAGCTTTCTCTTCCTCACTCCCCGCCCCCCACCATAAGTAAATGAGCTTGCGGAAAATTTCAATGGTAAAATTACAAATGTTATCAATGCCATTGCTCCCATCAAGGTGAAGGTGATCAATATTAAAAACAAACTTCCATTGAGAAATGCCAGACTAGTAACAGCTAAAACAAGAGTGTCGAAAAGCTGAATGCAAGTGGCGAAAAACTAAATCATAGCATATGATTGCTTGGCATGTTTACATTGTGAGGTAATCTCAAACTTCTTATTGATCATAGACCAAAGCGTTAATCTCAATTTAACCTCATGGAATTGCAGAGGTCTACAAAATTTAAAAAAACTTAAACAAGTTATGAATAAAATAAAAGACATAGGTTCAAAAATTGTGTTTTTACAAGAAACTCATCTAATAGAGGAGGATGTAAAAAGAATTAGGAGAAGATGGCAAGGAAGTGTATTCACCTCATCATTTTCATCCCGAGCCAGGGGAGTTATGACTCTCATACATAAATTAGTCCCATTTCAAGTGAAAAATGTAATTGGAGACAAATTTGGAAGATATCTAATCATTCAAGGATCTTTGTTATTAGAAAATATAAATTTGGTGAACTTATATGGTCCCAATATAGATGATCAAAATTTCTTTACTAATTTATTCCTTATTTTATCTTCACTTACAGGGCAACATATAATAGCAGGGGATTTTAATTGTACATTGAATCCCGGTATAGATAGATCAACAGGACTGGACTGTACGCACAATGGATGCAGGATGATCATTAATCATTCTATGAAAGAGTTGAGATTGCTAGATATATGGAGAGAAATGAAACCACAAGTTAAAGCCTATTCTTGTTATTCTAATATCTACAAGACATTCTCACGTATTGACTATTTTTTGATCTCCACAGAATTAAGGTCCAAGATTCAAAACTGCTTCTATGATAATATTGTGATCTCTGATCATGCACCCTGCTGTCTAATATACAGTATGTAGATAAGAAATTGACAAAGGAACCAGGTAGGTGGCAATTTCAGCATAAATGGCTTCAGGATGAGGAATTTGTTAAGTACATAGAAAAACAGATGAGTTCTTTGATATCAATGCTACACAAACATCAGCATGTATAAAGTGGGAGGCTTTCAAAGCTTTTATTAGGGGGCATATTATTAGTTATACAGGTTCAAAATCTAAGAAGACTCGAGAGGAGAGAGTCCAATTGGAACATAAAATAAAAATTCTTCAAGAAAAAGTGTATGCAAATCAAATCAAATCAAACTTTATTGTCATATTGCTGTACATACAACTGTAGTGCAGGCAAGATGAAATTGCGTTTCTCTCGGCATCCATATAAGAAGCAGCATGATTTAAGACACATTCCCACATAGCTCCCCACCCCCACCCCCACCCCCCCATCCATTCACACATCCCTGAGACATACTTGGGGAAAAAAGAATAACTAACTATAATATACAAAATGTCCGTAGGTGCAGTAATGTGTGTGAGAGATTCCGGGTCAACTGTTCAGCATCCTGACAGCTTGTGGAAGGAAGCTGTTGATCAGTCTGGTGGTTCTGCCTCTGATGCTCCGGAATCGTTTACCAGATGGAAGAAGTTCAAAGTGTTTATGCAGAGGGTGAGAACGGTCCTTGACAATGTTCAGTGCCCTGCTCCTACAACGGTTCTGAAAAAGTTCTTGGACAGAGGGGAGGGAGGCTCCAATTACCCTCTCCGCCCCCTTGACTATCCTCTGCAGGGCTTTTTTGTCTCACATACTGCAGCTGGAGTACCATGTAGCAATGCAGTACGTCAGAACACTCTCCACCACACCTCTATAGAAGGTCCTGAGGATGCAGATGGGGATAGAGGCCTGTTTGAGTTTCCTCAAGAAGTGCAGTCTCTGCTGAGCCCGCTTCCTGATCTCCAAGGAATTCTTGCTCCAGGTCAGGTCCTGCGAGATCTGCACACCGAGGAACTTGATGTTCTCTACTCTCTCCACTAAACGGCCGCCGATGCTGAGGGGGGCGTGCTCAGGCTGTGACCGCCGGAAGTCGATAATCATCTCCTTCGTTTTGTCCACATTGAGCACCAGATTGTTCTCCCTGCACCAGCCCTCCAGGTCTCTCACTTCTTCCCTGTACATTGATTCCTCATCCCTCTGGATAAGTCCCACCACCGTGGTGTCATCTGCAAACTTAATAATCTGGTTCCCCTCGTGTCTGGATACACAGTCACGTGTTAGGAGTGTAAACAACAGTGGACTGAGTACACAGCCTTGAGGGGATCCGGTACTCAGCGTGACAGACTTGGAGATGTTGTTTCCAACCTGGACAGACTGAGGTCTCTCAGTCAGGAAATCCAGGATCCAGAGACATGTGGCGGTGTTCAGACCGAGAAAGAGTAATTTCTCCATCAGTCTCTGGGGAATAATGGTGTTGAATGCTGAACTGAAATCAATGTACAGGAGTCTGGCGTAGGTGTCTTTCTGGTCCAGGTGGGTGATGACGGAGTGTAGGGTGGTGACTATAGCATCCTCCGTGGAGCGGTTTGAACAATATGCAAACTGGAGCGGGTCGTGTGATGCAGGGAGGCAGGCTGTAATGTGTGGTTTGACGAGCCGCTCAAAACACTTCATCACAATTGGTGTCAGCGCAACAGGATGATAGTCATTCAAACATGACACCACTGGTTTCTTTGCCACCGGTACAATGATAGAGGTCTTGAAGCATCTGGGAACAATGGCCTGACTCAGGGAGGTGTTATAAATGTCAGTCAGGACATCCGCCAACTCACTCGCGCAGTCTCGGAGCACACATCCCGGAATGTTGTCTGGACCTGCAGCTTTGCGTGGGTTGACTCTGGTTAGGGTCCTCCGTGTGTCCGCTGTGTTGATGGTGAAAGCTGGTCCGACCGATGGTGGGGGTGGGCCAGCCCTCCCTCTGATTGTCGGGTTTGATGCTTCAAAATGTGCAAAGAAGTTATTGAGCCTGTCTGGAAGCACTGGTCCATGGACTGTGGTGGTGCGTTGGTCCATGGCGTGGAGCAGGCAGCCATCCTGATTATCACAGGAGGAATGCAGGCGTCCTTTCCAGGTTTCAGTTCTCCGGTCTCCAGCTGTGGTCGTGTTTTTTTCCCTCTTCCGGGTGGGGAGTGTGGTGTGGTTTCTCCTGCTTCCTGGCCTTCACTGAGCATTTTGTTCTAGTTTGACGGAGCTTCGTCAAAGACCTCACTCCATCCAGGGCGGTCCTGATGCCATAAACTGTCCGGCTGGCGGCCATTAACAATCATTTGAGTTGTTTTTTTTGTCAGTCAAAACAAAAGGAGTGTTTTTGTTTTTTTGAAATTGTAACAAAAGGCTTCACCCTTTGACCCTGAAGTGTGACTATGGGTTTGGGGTCAAAAGGTCAAAGGTCAAGGTCAAAACACCATATAAACTATATCTCAACAACAAATAATGCTCGGGTCACCAAACCTGGTACACAAGTTCACCCTGAGACCATGACCTCTGGCTATGGGTTTGAGGTCAAAAGGTCAAAGGTCAAGTTCAGTATTCCCTATACACTCTCACAGTAGAACGAGTAAAGCTCTCTAGGATCACCAAAGTTACTACACAGGTTCACCCTGGATCCTGACCTCCAACTATGGGTTGTATACAACTATGTTAGTTGTCTATTCATGGATGATGGGCTGATCATTATTTGGTTCTGCCTCAGTAATTATGTGTCCAAGCTGCTCTCCTTCAGTGACATGCTGAGATCTTCAATGAAAACAGAGGCGGGGGATGTTGCACTCGCCTCACAGTGCTCTTGTTAGTTATTACATTATAACTAAAATAATACATTATTTGCTGAAAGGATATATGTTAGAAGGGTAGTATTTATATGTACGATTCACTATGCTCACTCTGGGACATTATGGGACACTATGGAATGGTGGGTGGGACAGCATTGTGTATATCTCTGTTGTTTGAGGCTGGTTTTGATGTATGGAGATCAATGTATGTTAGGATGGATGGGTGTTAATGTTGATGTGTAAAAAATACAGTAAATTGTTTACTTGGGGTCTTAAATGTGGTAATTTGTATATAATTCACATGGGTGTCTTTATTGAAAAGAGGAGATGGAATTAATAAGTGTTCACTTCTTCCTTCTCCCTTTCGAACACTGTATACTGTTACTTTATTGCATTTGTCATTTGTTTTGTTTTTGTTATACTTTTTTGTTCGAAATAAAGTATCTGTCTATCTATCTATCTATCTATCTATCTATCTATCTATCTATCTATCTATCTATCTATCTATCTATCTATCTATCTATCTATCACCAGAGGTGAGGAGAAGAGCCAATCAATGTAGTCAGGCATTTCCTCATGGTATCAGTTACTCTACAAACATTAAGAGTCGTCTAAAATACTTGAGTGACAGTAACAAAGTAGTTTCTGTAAAGTCACAACTTTACTTTTATTTAGGTTTTTGTGACATTTTTGTTTGACATTTAAGACAGTTCTCTGTGAAACTGATGTTTTTTTCCTCTTCAAACTGTCCTTCATGCAAATGTGTAACTTTTTATCTGTAAATTTGCAACTTTTTCAAATAAAAATTGTGACACACACAGAGGTGAAGCTGGATTCACCTCCACTGTCCACATACGTGTAACCGGAAACCTCGTGTGATGAAATTTACGTCGTCTCCACTCCGCTAGTGTACGCAGGACTCTACCATGGATGACCGCATGCAGCCCAAATTTTGTGACCCTGTGGCCTGCCCACAATCTGAACACGTTGACAGAGCATGCGCAAGACTGAGCGTCCCATTCACAAGATGGCGCTATTAATACACATACAAATACAAAGTAGACAAGGAAGACAATGAGAAGGCGGAAGGTGAGAATAAACATGCATGAATCCTTTTGCAGCAGCAGCAGCTTGAGTGGAGAAGAGCTCTGGAAAACAGAAATTCCTCCTTTTCCTTGAAACGACGCCATTGTTGTTGCTACAAAAAAATGTGTGTCGCTCTTGTGTTTTATAGCCGGTGAACAAACTGGCGTGTTAGTGCATTTGTGCTCCCCATAGGGCTGGGGTGAAACTACAAATAACAGTTGTGCGCATGCGTCAACTGCTTGGCCTGGTAGATGAAAAAAGTGAGCAGGTACAACACCACGTGCACGCTGGGCTCTTCCAAAGTGCACGTGGACCAAAGTGGACTAGAGGGGAAATGCAGCATGAATAAGGCTCCTCAGACAGGTGACGTCTGATCTGTGATTAGCTGAAATGTTCACACAGTAAAACTGAAATAAGCAGGTTGTGTTTGTAAAATATTTCATCAGGAAAACAATGAAAATGAAATAATTCAAGCATGATAATTTGTGACAAATAACTGAGTGTCCTCAGTAAAGCGTGTCACACCTTGATGATTTAGGCAGCATTTGCCAAATGTATAAAAATTGGACTAAAACAGCTGGCATACGCTGAAATTTTCACTTTTGGCCGTATGCATCGCATATCCATAACGAGTTGGATGTATACATAACTTATTAGTAACTTATATAGAACATTTTGATAACTTAGAAATAACTTAAACCAACAAAGGCTTAGTGTGTTGCCAGTGCTCACAACTTATGCCCAACAATAGTCTAACTTCTGCATCGCTGATCCTAACTTCTGCATAGCACGGTCATGCCAAACTGCCGTAGCCTCCTGATCCATGAATCCTAGGTGTGCGAGAGATCATCTCTGTTCAAACCAGATGATTCTCCCCTCCAAAGATCATGGTAGGGGGCGTGACCAACCTGGCAGAGCTGCTAAATCTGTCAGGTCGGTCACGTCTGAAACAGCTGATGTGACACATCAGGAACATCAGATGACAGTTGTCACAACCTGGCTCAAAGGCACGCGAACTGATGGCAATAAAAAAAAAAGTTCATTTTCAATAAAGTGAAAAACTCCAAGATGGTGCATGGAGTGTGCTTTTGCTGAGAGCAGCAGCCAAGGGACAGAAAAGTGAGCTTTATCATGGAAAACAACTGAACTCTGCACTTCTGCCCATCAGCTGATTGGATCCTCCTCCTCCGGTGTTCTGACATTTTGGCATATCTGTCAGAACAGCACTGAACAGCTGCTGGTACAGACTGCAGTTAAAGGTAAAAATATGAAAAGGAGGACTAAACAGTGATTTGGATCTTTGTAATATCCTGTAGCTTTAAAGTGTTACACTGTTGTTTCAGACAGTCCCCGACAGTTCCCTTTATACGAACAAATATGTGTGTTTAGCTCTGTGTGTGTGTGTGTGTGTGTGTGTGTGTGTGTGTGTGTGTGTGTGTGTGCTCTGCAGGCAGCAGCTGAGCTGATCAAAACACAGAGCAGGTGGATCAAGTCAGCTCTTGATCAGTAAAGGTGTCACCCAGTCTACACAGACACCACACAGTGGAAACATGTCAAGCTTTGAAATGTCTCTTTGTCTGAATGGAAGACCAAGACCAGTTTGACATGGACATCTGCTCACCATGGAGTCTTGACAGGTTCCTCCTGTGAACCAAGGCTGCCAATACGCCATTATAGGGTAGCTGTAAGTTAGAAACCCGTTCAGTAAGTTACACATAGGTTCAAAGAGTTTTACTCATGTTAGACATAAGTTTTGGGTACGCTAGACATTTATCTAGACGTATTTTGACTTATGAGTAACTTGTGAGACACTTACGAGTTGCTTACAGGCAACATGTGTGAATGAACAAGTAACTTCCCTACATCTTACGCCCCGCGTAGGCGGGACGTTTTAGCCATACGTTGATTACGTTGGAAATTTTTCCGCATGTTGAAAAATGTCAGAGGAGCTTGGTGTACAACGACGTATACCAGCGTTCTTCAGCGTGCTCTTAATTTATACAAAACTTGACCATGACTGATTCAACGTACACCAGCGTATTCTCCAAAGTTTTCAGATGTTTGGCAAATGCTGCCTAAATGGTCGAGGTGTGACAGGGCCTTAAACACAGAACTCTGTCGCTGAATATTAAAGCCTGAATGAGTTTTCATAAGTAATGAAAGTTGATGGACTTATTGTAAATTATCTGGACTGACTATCTTCCTTTTATAGAGCAGTTTTTAATTTAACATTTGATATTTAACATTTCCAAGGAAAAATGCGTCTGAATGTGAATTCTTTGATTCCTTAATTTAGGCTTTTCTGGTCGTTGTTTCATTCCTGTTGTTCTTTAAATTCTGGTGGATGTGTGGTGAGGTTTCTAGAGATTTCATGGAAAGATTTAACAGCAGCAGACCGTGATGACAGCTGTCAGCATCTCAGCAGTCATCACTCTCTGAACTGTCTGCATCATCTCAGTTTCCCAGCATGCCTTGGGGGTGGAGGTGAAGAAGGTGGAGGTGGAGGAGGGGCAGGGATCTGTCCTGCTGCCCTGTGAGTTTCCCACTTTCTTCTATGACAGCTGTTCTGTGGAGTGGAGCCGCTCTGACCTGAATCCCTCCACAGTTCACCTACGTCAGGATAAAGGTGACCACCTTCAGAACCAGAACCAGAACTACAGAGGCAGAACATCCATGAGGACCGACGCTCTGGAGTACGGAGAACTCAGACTCAGTCTGACACATCCCAGTGTGTACGACACAGGAAACTACACCTGCTCCACCCTCTGTCATGGAGATAAAGTGAGGCAGTTTAAAGTCCAGCTGAAGGTCCGAAAGGTTCCAGGTCAGTGATGGAGATGATGGTTGGAGCTCAGAGCTGAAATCAGAACTGTACCTGGGTTATTCTGACATCATGTTCATGTTCTTCATGTTATCAGTTCCCACCTGGGTTCCAGTTCTTGTGGTTCTCCTGGTTCTCCTGGTTCTGGGTGCTGTCATTGGGGGTGTTCTTTGGCACCGCAGGTCCAAGTCAAACACAGGTAAGATGAATGAAGGGAAAGACATCTCCAGGATGTTCTGGTTCTGTGGTTCTATTGTTCTGATGCAGCGTCTCCAGAGTCGGTGCCTCCTTGTTTTTTCTTTAACGTGTCTCACCACTGATGGACCTTTGGCCTTGATGATGTCACTGCATTTTTTTTTTTTTTTACTTATTTTGTACCCGTAGGTAGATTTGTTTTGCAGTCTGGTGAGAAGCCATTCTGCTGGAATCAGACCACAGACGAGTGACGTGAAGCAGAGACACCAGCTGATGTCTAGAGTAGGTCAGAACTCCATGGTGGGCTGATCAGTCAGACAGGTGTTGGTTCTAAAGATGAACACAAAGTTCATCTGAGGGTCCAAGACAAATGATTCTGTTTTTCTTCATCACCACCCTCAGCCACAACTGTTAGTTTGAACCTCCAGCCTACACTGCTGCTCTCTCCATGGTGGAACCTCACCAACTTGATTTTTAGACTTTACACACATGAAACTTCACTGACTTCCTGTTGGTTCCTCAGAGTCACGTAGAAACAGAGAAAACCCAGTCAGAGCTGCTGATGTGTGTCCAGCTCAGGTTCTGGTTTCCTGTCCTCTCAGTCCCTCAGGTGGAGGTGGATTCAGGGGTGGAGTCTGTCCTGCTGCCCTGGAGAACCAACGTTCCCCTGACTGATGATGTCACAGTGGAGTGGGCTGATGTAGAGAACAGGAAGGTCCATGTGTATCAGAACGGCTCTGATCATCCTGAAGAACAGGACAGACGTTACAGTGATCGAACAGAGATGAAAAAAGACCTGAAAACTGGAGACTTCAGTCTGACGATGAAACACGTCACATCTGTGGACACAAACATCTACACCTGCACCGTCTACAGCAGAGATGGAAACAGACGGTCCAGCAAAGATGTGTTCCTGAAGGTCAGAGGTCAGTATGAACAAAGGGTCACATTTGGAAGAAAAAGTTTCACATTTATGAGAAAAATCTGGTAAAATTGTGATTAAAAAGTTTCAGCTTAATGAGAATAAGTGATAAATTTGTGAAGAAAAATGGTAGAAATTATTTTAAAAAAAACACTAAACAGATGAATATGTGAGGAAAAAATCATTAAATTAGCAAGAAGAAAAGAAAATAATAAAATTAGTTGGAAAAGTGATAAAGTTCTCAAGTTAGTCAAGACTGGAAAAAATCAGAGTTTTAAAAAGTGGCCAAAATTTAAAGGAAAAGAGTCAAATTAACGGAGAAAAATGTTTGACATTTGTGAGGAAAAAGTGGCCAAATCAGTAAAAACTAAAGAATTGGAGAAAATGTTTATTTGGGTTGGAAAAGTCAGAAAATTAGAAAAAATGACAATAAAAATGTCAACCATGTGAAATTAGAAGAAGAAGAAAAAATTAGTTCATGAAAAGGAGTAAAATGATCAAGTTCATCAAAACTGGGGAAAATATCAACTTTTAGAGGAAAAAGTGGCTCAATTGAAATAAAATGTTTCAGATTTATGACAAAAACGTTTTAAATTTGAAAGAAAAAAGTGGAAAACATCAAATAAAATGAAAACATTTGATTAAAAAAGATTAAAATTATAAGAGAAATGAAAGATTTGAGAGAAAATGTGTCAAATTTAAGGGAAAAAAGTTAAAATTTATGAAAAAGTGACAAATTTGCAAGTAAATCGTCACAAATATTTCTGGAAAACCTGCAAAATTTGTGAGAAAAAAGATCAAATGTGGATCAAAAAAGTCACATTTGCAACCAAAATGTTTCACATGTGATTAAAAAATCCCTGAGAGATATTAATGAGAAATAAGGTGGCCTGTTTATGTGGAAAAAATGTCCAATTTGTCAGGAAAAGCTCTTTGAATTCTGGGAGAAAAGAGAGAAAAAATGAAATTTGTGAAAAACTATGAAACAGGTCAAAAGAAAGGAGTCAAATTTTGTGAAAAAACATCAAATTTATGTGAAAAAATGTTGAAAATGTGATTTTAAAAAGTGAGAAATTTGGTGAATCAGGAGAAAGTTGAGAAGAAATGAGAAAATTCATGAGAAAAAAACTTCAAGGAAAAAGTGTTTCACATTGAGAAGAAAAAAGTTTGTGATTTAAGAGAGAAAAATGTAGAAATTTTCCTGAATAATGGAGCACATTGATGAAAAAAGGCCGATTTGTTCAAAGTAAGATAAGATAAGATAAGCCTTTATTAGTCCCACAACGGGGAAATTCCAGGATTGCAACAGCACAGGGATAGCAACACTCAGAGCAACAATCAGAAGGCAAAAAAAAAACAAAAAAAAAAACAAGCAAGCAAGAGCAGCTAATATACATATGTACATATTACTATAAAATATATATACACACACACACACACACACACAGACACACAGTGCAGAGCATTGCAGCTGGATGGAATAAATATATGAATATATGAACACAGTGCAGAGCATTGTAGCTAGATGGAATAAATATGTAAATATATAAACACCCACAGTACGGAGCATTGCAGCTAGGTGGAATAAATATGCAAGTATATAAACACACAGTGCGGAGCAATGTAGCTAGATGGAATAAATATATAGATATATAAATATAAACACACCCAGTGCAGAGCATTGTAGCTAGATGGAATAAATATATAGATATATAAATATAAACACACCCAGTGCTGAGCATTGTAGCTAGATGGAATAAATATATAGATATATAAATATAAACACACCCAGTGCAGAGCATTGTTGCTAGGTGGGATGAAACAGCATAACCGTCTACTTAGTTATCCTACATGGTATGATTATGTGCCCATACATATTCTCACCCTCCATAGCGACCGGTATGTTCCTAGTTGTATGCCGGAGAGGACCATTGTGTAAGTCTATTGCATCTTTTGCATTCAAAAAACTATTAGTTTGTTACGTCTTTTTGCTATCTCTGCGAGCAGCCCTGCTTAGGTTGTACAGTCTGACAGCCGTTGGTAGGAAGGACCTACGAAACCTCTCGGTTGTGCACCTGGGATGATGTAGTCTGCTGCTAAATGAGCTCCTCAGTGCATCCAGTATGTCCTGCATAGGGTGGAACTCGGACTCCAGCAGAGATGACAGTTTAGCCACCGTCCTTCTCTCTCCTATCTCCTCCATCGGATCAAGGCGTTGCCCCAGGACAGAGCTAGCTTTCTTAATCAGTTTGTTCAGTCTCTTCCTATCGGCTGCAGTAATGCCACTGCCCCAGCAGACCACTCCAAAAGTGATGGCTGATGCCACCACCGTGTCATAGAATGTCTTCAGCAGCGCCCCTTGTACACCAAAAGACCTGAGTCTCCTCAGCAGGAACAGCCTGCGCTGTCCCTTCTTGTAGAGTGCGTCAGTATTGTGTGACCAGTCTAGTTTATTGTTCAGATGAATACCCAGGTACTTGTAGGATGTCACCATCTCGATGTCTGTTCCCTGTATATTTACTGGTGCTGTGAGGGGTTGCCCATGCCTGCGGCAGTCCACCACCAGCTCCTTAGTTTTCCTCGCGTTGATCTGGAGGCAGTTCCGATGGCACCAGTCCACAAAGTCCTGGATAAGCCCTCTGTACTCAGCTTCATCTCCGCTGGAGATGAGACCAACGATCGCAGAGTCATCAGAGAACTTCTGTAGATGGCAATGTGTTGTGTTGTGTGAGAAGTCCGCAGTATAAAGAGTGAACAGGAAGGGAGCCAGCACTGTTCCCTGGGGGGCCCCCGTGCTACTGATGATCGTGTCGGAAACACAGTCCCGGGTTCTCACAAACTGAGGCCGGTTCATGAGGTAGTCCAGGATCCATGATGACAGGTGCTGGTCCACCCCTGCGCGCAGCAGCTTGTCCTTCAGGATCATCGGTTGGATGGTGTTGAAAGCACTGGAGAAGTCAAAGAACATGATCCTCACCATATTCCCGGGCTTCTCCAGGTGGGACAGAGAACGGTGAAGGAGGAAGATCACCGCATCCTCCACCCCAATGCCATGCTGGTAGGCGAACTGGAGTGGATCCATCGCTGGTTCCACCAGGGGGCGGAGATGAGCAAGGAGCAGTCTCTCCAGGGTCTTCATCAAGTGGGACGTCAAGGCCACCGGTCTGAAGCTGTTCAGGTCTTTGGGGTGGGAAGTTTTGGTACAGGTACCACACAAGATGTTTTCCACAGCTGTGGTACCCTCCCCAGTTTCAGGCTCATGTTGAAGATATACGTCACAATCCCACACAGCTGGTCTGCACAGGACTTGAGGAGCTTTGCGCTGATGCCGTCCGGTCCCGACGCCTTCCTCGCCTTGATCTTCCTCAGCTCCGTCCTCACCTGGGTCTTGGTCAGGGTCAGGATGGGGGGCTGTGTGTTGGGAGTGGGGGGGGTGTCGGTGGAGTGGGGAGTGGGCAGCAGGACTTGATTTCTTAGAGGCAGCAGTGGTTGTTGTGCAGACAGGGGGGAGGGCGGTTGGTCAAATCTATTGAAAAACAGATTCAGGTTGTTCGCCCACTCCCTGCCCCCCGTGGCCTGGGGGGAGGTATTCTGGAGCCCCGAGATGGTTTTGAGGTTTCTCCAGACCCCGCTGATGTCGCTCTGTTGCAGCTTGTCCTCCATCTTCTTCCTGAAGCTGTCCTTGCCTTCTCTGATCTTTCTCCTCAGCTCCCTCTGTACGGACTTCAGCATCTCCCTGTTCCCCGACCTGAAGATCCTCTTCTTCTCTCTCAGAAGTGTTTTTATCTCAGGGTTGATCCAGGGTTTGTTGTTTGAGTGACGCCGTATGGTCTTGGTGGGAACGGATTTGTCCACACAGAAGCTAAGGTAGCCCGTAAAGGTGTGAATGAGGCCATCGATGTCCTCACCATGTGGATCGCAGAGCTGCTTCCAGGCAGTGGCTTCAAAACAGTCCTTTAGAGTGTCCATTGTCTCCTCAGACCATAACTCCACAGTGTGCATGGCCGGAGGTTGTCTGTGCACTAGGGGTTTGTACACCGGCCGGAGATGAACCAAGTTGTGATCCGATCTCCCAAGTGGGGGGAGTTGTGATGAGGTGTACGCCTCCTTAGTGTTTGCGTAGAACAAATCCAGTGTTTTATTGTCTCTAGTGTGGCATGTGACATACTGGGTGAACGTGGGCAGAATGGGAGACAGTGAAACGTGGTTGAAATCGCCTGAGATGAGGAGAAGAACATCTGGGTGTTCTGTCTGCAGCCTGCTGGTTACTGAATGGATGACGTCACGCGCTGTCCCAGCGTTCGCCGTCGGATTTGCATAAACAACAATGCAGATCACGTGTGAGTATT
This sequence comes from Pholidichthys leucotaenia, assembly GCA_020510985.1. Lineage (NCBI taxonomy): Eukaryota > Metazoa > Chordata > Actinopteri > Cichliformes > Pholidichthyidae > Pholidichthys > Pholidichthys leucotaenia. Next base: position 301,167 of record JAJAQF010000019.1, read on the forward strand.
CTCTCGGGAGATATGTAGGCCTCATGCTAACAGCTAGCAACTCAATGTCTTTGCTGCAGTGTCGTTGTTTAACAGTGATATGTCCCGGTCTACACCAGTTGTTGTTAACATACATTATCACTCCACCGCCCCTAGTTTTGCCACTCTCTGGTGTTCGGTCAGCTCGTATCATGTGAAAACCCTCCAGCTCAATGTTAGCATCTGCTGCTAGTTCAGTTAGCCACGTCTCAGTAAACAAAAGGAGAGAGCACTCCCGGTAAGTGCTATCATAACGGGAGATAGCCGCTAGCTCATCTAACTTTCCCAGTATCGACCGTACATTTCCCATGACAACAGATGGAAGGGAGGGTCTGTACCTTATATTTTTTGTCCTCCGCCTTACTCCAGCCCGGCAGCCGCGGCGTTTTCGCCTCAGTTCTCTCGGTATGTCGAGTTTTTCCAGTGGGACCGGGTGGCGGTTAAATGCTAGCAGCTCTTCCCTGTTGTATCGAATCCTGCTATAAACAGTGGCTCCGTCCACCGGCTCAGGAGACATTTGGGACGATCTGTGTGTCCGTGATATAAGTGGGGTGAAAAAAAAAAAAAAAGTGATCAAAAGAGAGAGGAAGGGAAAAAAAAAACTCGGAATCGAGCCGCTGTTGCAAAAGGCAGCCGACTGGTGTGGCGCCGATATTCAGCCACACTTCTCCTGAAGTAAATTCAGGAGAAAAGAGGAAAATTTGTGAGAAAAAACCTTCAGATTTGAAGCAAAACTGTCAAAGTTCCACTAAAAAGTTCAAGTTTGTGACAAAAGAGTTTCAGGTTTGTGGGAAAAAACCAAGAAAAAATTTGAAGGGAAAAGATTTAAATATGTGTGTGAAAAAGTAGAAAATGTTTAATTTGATGATGTTTGTAATTAGATTGAAGTTAAAAAGTCTGAAATAAAAATGGAATAATTCATCTAGAAGAAAAAGTTTTCAAATTTGTCAAGAAAAACGTCGACTTTGCAAATAAAATGTGAAGATTTTGTGAGAAAAACATTAAATTTGTCAGAAAATATAATAAACTTGAGAGACAAAAAGTGGAATCTTTGTGGAATTAAAAAGTCTGCAGTTTGTGAGAAAAGTTTCCAATTCACCAAATCAAGGTGAATTTAGTGAAAAATCTGGACAAATGTGGAACAAATGTCAAATAAAGTGGAAAGAAGTTGAAGTTTGCATGAAAAAAAGATTTAAGTTTGAGAGAATAAAAATGTTCAAATGTGCAAGAAAAAAACCTCAATTTTCCACTAAAATTCTTCGGAAGAAAAAGGCGTCAAATTTGGAAGAAAACATTGAACATGTGAGAAAAAATATCAAATTTCTACAGAAAATGAAGAAGAAAAAATGGTGGAAAAAAGTTGTGATGTTCCAGAAATAATGTGACCAGTTTGAGAAAAAACCTTTAAATGAACGAGGAAAAAAGCAGCAAATTTTTTTTAAAAATGTCAAATTTGAAATGAAATTTGAAAACTAAACATGGAGAATTTGGAAGAAAATTTTGTTAAATTAATGAGGAAAAACTCAATATTTGAGAGAAAAACTGTGTTAAAATTGTCAGGAGACAGAAGAAAATTAGAGAAAAAAGGTCAAAGTGGAGAGAAAAAAGTTCAGATTTATGGAAAGATTCACAGATTTACAAGAAAAAATTCAAACATTAATGAGAAAAACTGAAATTTGTCAGAGATCAAATTTCTGCCAAATAATGATGAAAACATGGAAGAAAAAGCAGCAAATTTGTCTTAAAAAGCCTTGAATTAATGAGAAATAAGGCGGCATATTTGTGTCCAAAACCGTCCAATGTGGAAGAAAAGAGAATTTTAATTGTGGGAGAAAAAAGTGACAAATCTCTGATCAACAATCTGATTGGTTCAAAACGTTCATGGAAGCAATAGTGAGAAAGTTCTAAATGTGTGAGAACAAACTTCTAATTGGTGAGTCAAAGACTGTCAGTGAAGTGCAGGATTTCTGCATTTCTTTCTTTCTTCAACCTTCTTCCACTTCCTGTTTTCTTTGACCATCGTTTCCTGTCTGGATCAGGAATCTGTCAGCGACTCACTTCTAGGGTTTCATCTGAACTGCTCAACACATTCAGCAGAAAAACCCAGAAAAATGACATCAAACTCTCACCAAATCTACTTTCAATCCCCAAATCCTGATCAGACTCTGAAATCCAGTGAAGCTCCTCAGAAAGGAACAAAGATCTGGTCAAAGTTGTCAAAATCAAAGCCTTCTTTTCCTTCTTCTTCACCTCTTTCTCTTCCTCTCTAACACGTCTCTCTGGTTCATTCTCTCTCTTCTTTCCTTCTGCCACATTTTTCTCTTCCTCCACAGAATTTCTGCCACTGCAGCACATGATCAAGTTGAAGAAGAAACTCAGTTGTTCATATTGTTGCAGTCCTGAAGCATCATTGTGGTTCATAAATGTTCAGAGCTTCCATCAGGATCTGCTGCCTGGAGAAGCTGTTTTCTGTCACAGTTGGGACCTCAGGAACACCTGGTTCTGGTCCACCATCAGGGCTGATCTCTCTTCTTCCTGATTCATCAACAACTTTGTCTTTTCTGTCCTCTCAGACTGTCAGGTGGAGGTGGAGGAGGGGGTGGAGTCTGTCCTGCTGCCCTTCAGGACCACACCTGACCTACCTGGAGACACTGAGGTGGTGTGGTATCACTATGAACCAGAACCAGTAATGGTGGTTCACCTGTATCAGAACGGTTCTGACCAGTCTGATGAACAGAACCAGTTCTACAGAGGTAGAACAAAGATGAATGAAGACCTGCTGAGAACTGGAGACCTCAGTCTGAGACTGAAAAACCCCACAGAGACCGACTCTGGAGAATATGGATGTGTAGTAGAGAGTAGAGACATCTGGAGATTGACCACAGTGATGCTTCAGGTCAAAGGTCAGTCTGTCTCTGTCTGTTTCTGTCTCTGTGTGTCTGTGTGTGTCTGTGTGTGTCTGTGTGTGACTGTCTTGTGTCTCCTCTGCAGGGACAGTCCAGGTCCAGGGTCCAACAGAGGACATCAGGACCAGCAGCAGCTCCCCTGATCCGACTCCTCTGCTGGCTGATTCTGCACTTTGATCGGTCTGTGGTTCAGTTCCTGTCAGGAAAAATCAGCAGTGAACAACTGAGAATTGACTCTTCATCATCTGGACCATTAACAGACACTTTGCTTTTCTGAAGCAGCAACGTCCATAAAATCAACACAGATTTGGTTAAAAAACACATTTATTGAACAGAAAGTTGTGAATTTAGAAGAAAAAGGAGGTGAATTTACAAGAACAAACTGTTGCTCATTTAGTGAGAAAAATGTGAGAAATTGAGGAGAAAATGTGACAAATTTAGCTGAGATGAGCTGCAGCTTTATAGTTTAATTTGATGAACTTTACAAGAAAAACCAGAGAAAGATTCCAGTTCAGCAGGAAAAGGTTCTCATTTAAAAGCCACAAATGGGAAAAATGAAGAAGAAACACGATTTTAATAAGTTCAGAATTGAGCAGAAAATGTTGACAAATGAAGCATCAAAACTTCAAATTTAGGGAGGGGGGGGTCCAGATTTACAAGGAAATGAGAGACATTTACAAGAGAAAAACAGGTGAATTGACATGAAAAATCGCACATTTAAAGGGACAAATTCAGCATCAAATCACTAATTCATCAGACAAAGTTAATGATATGAGAAAAATAAATGACAAATTTGCTCTGAAATTGTGTGGGAAAGAAGCTGCAAATTTAGCAGAAAAAGCCACAAATTTAGAACAAACATTTTAAACCGTTCAAAACCCAAAATGAAAAATCATTTATGCAGAGGAAACGTCTGAAATGTGGTAGAAAAAAATGCAGAAATACAAGAAAATTGTCACAATATTAAAACCACACATTTATTTTAAAAAATGTCAAAAATATTTTTAATGAATTTAAATTTGTATTTGCTGAAAAAGTGACGATGGAAAAAGTTCCACATTTCCAAGGGAGAAAAGTTGCAAAATTATAAGAAAAAGCCACAAATTTCAAAAGAAAAAAATCCTCAATACATTCAATTCAGCTTTATTTGTTCAGCGCCTCGTCACAACAAAAGTCGTCTCAAGGCTCTGTTATATACAGAAGAAAAAATACATTAGAAAATATTCTGACAAATTCAACCAATTCTGCTCATTTCACTTTGATGTTCAAACAGGAACTTTTTCTGTGTCATTTGAATTCAATTCAATTCAATTCAACTTTATTTATATAGCGCCATTTCACAACAACAGTCATCTCATAGCACTATCAACCGTAGGGGGGGACTCCCACAGTTGCAGAAAGACCCCAGCAATCAGGCGATCCCCTGTGAGCAAGCACTTGGCGACGGTGGAGAGGAAAAACTCCCTTTTAACAGGAAGAAACCTCCAGCAGAACCAGGCTCAGGGAGGGGCAGTCATCTGCTGCGACTGGCTGGGGGGTGAGGGGATAGAGAAGAAGAAAAGAACAGACATGTAGAGAGCAAACAGCACGATGGGGACTCAATCTATGGGAGAGAACAAACAAATGTTAATGACCAGCAAAAAAAAAAAATTTCATAGAGAGTGAGGAAAGGAGTGAGGCCCAGTGCATTACTGGAGGTCCCCCGGCTGACTAAACCTATTAGCAGCATAACTAAGGGAGGGTTCAGAAACACATGATCCCTCCCTAATTGTAGGCTATATCAAAAAGGTAGGTTTTAGCCCTATTCTTAAAAACAGAGATCGAGTCTGACTCCCGAATCCAGATTGGCAGCTGATTCCACAGGAGAGGAGCTTGATAACTGAAGGCTCTGCCTCCCATTGTACTTTTGGAGATTCTAGGTATTACAAGTAATCCTGCATTTTGGGAGCGTAGTGCTCTGTTAGGATGATACGGTAGTATCAGATCTTTTAAATAAAAAGGAGCCTGATTGTTTAAAGCTTTGTAAGTAAGAAGAAGGATTTTAAACTTAATTCTAAACTCTATGGGAAGCCAATGAAGGGAGGCCAGAACCGGAGAGATATGATCTCTCTTTCTAGTACCTGTTAAAACTCTTGCTGCAGCATTTTGGATCAGCTGAAGACTTTTTAAAGATGTTTTAGGACAGCCTGATAATAAAGAATTACAATAATCTAATCTCGAGCTAACAAAAGCGTGGATCAGCTTCTCAGCATCACTCTGAGACAAGATGCTCCTAATCTTGGCAATATTACGCAAATGATAGAAGGCAGTCTTAGAAACAAATTTAATATGTGAATTGAAGGACAAATCCTGATCAAAAATAACTCCAAGGTTCCTCACAGAGCTATTAAGAGAAAGAGTAACTGCATCCAAACTGAAAGTTTGATTTGGAAAGGAATTTCTAAGGTTTTTTGGACCAACAAGAATGACTTCAGTCTTATCTGAATTTAATAGCAGGAAATTACAAGTCATCCAAGCTTTGATTTCCTTAAGACAGGCTTCTAACTTGGCTAATTGATTAGTATCATCTGGCTTCATTGACAGGTATAATTGTGTGTCATCTGCATAACAATGAAAATGTATACAGTGCTTTCTAATAATGTTGCCTAACGGAAGCATATATAAACTAAAAAGAGTAGGGCCTAACACAGATCCCTGTGGAACTCCATGACTAAGCTTTGAGCTGAAAGAAAACTCATCATTTACATGAACAAACTGGAACCTATCAGATAAATAAGATCTAAACCACTGCAACGAAGTTCCATTAAGTCCAACATAGTGTTCTAATCTATCAAGTAGAATATTATGATCAATAGTATCAAAAGCTGCACTAAGATCTAAAAGGACAAGTACAGAAACTAGTCCATTATCAGATGCAATGAGGAGGTCGTTAGTGACCTTCGCTAAGGCTGTTTCAGTACTATGATGGATTCTAAACCCAGATTGAAACTCTTCAAGTAAACCATTTCCCTGCAGGTGGTCAAATAATTGCGTAGCAACAACTCTTTCTAAGATTTTTGAAATGAAAGGGCGATTAAAGATTGGTCTATAGTTAGCTAAAGCTCCTGGATCTAGCGTTGACTTTTTGAGTAAGGGTTTAATTACAGCTGTTTTAAAAGCCTGCGGTACATGGCCTAAAGTTAATGAAGAATTGATTATATGAAGAATAAAGCTACCAATAAGTGGGAAGACTTCTTTAAATAACCTGGTAGGAATAGGGTCTAAAAGACAAGTTGAAGGTTTGGATGAGGAAACTATTTTGTCTAACTCACAAAGGTCGATTGGAGTAAACTCATCAAGACAGACATCAATAGAAGGAGTTGTAATAGTTACAGTATTTAAGTTAACTGTGGGAAGAATCTGATTGATTTTATCTCTGATGGATGAAATTTTATTATTGAAAAAGTTCATAAAGTCCTGACTAGTAAGCTCTAAGGGGATGCTAGGATTGACAGAGTCCTGACTCTTTGCCAACCTGGCTACAGTACTGAAAAGAAACCTGAGATTATTCTTGTTCTCTTCTATTAATGCAGAGTAATAACTCGTTCTAGCTTTTCTAAGAGATTTTTTATAAATTAAAAGATGATTTCTCCAAGCTAAATAGATTTCATCTAAATTAGTAGAGCGCCATTTTCTTTCTAATTGACGAGTCTTCTGTTTTAAGCTACGAGTTTCTGTGTTGAACCAAGGAGTTAAAAATCTCTGATTAGACTTTTTCTTTTTTAAGGGGGCCACCAAGTCTAGAGCCTGATGCAGAGAAGCTGAAACACTATCCACCATGTTATCAATTACAGAAGGAGCAAGCTGTCTATAGCTTATTTCCGTTGTGTTGACACATGGCATAGAGGAAACAATCTGCATAAATTTGGAAACAGCATCATCTGAGAGGCATCTACTGTGATAATATTTTTCTTTAGGAGCCAAATAGTCAGAAATAGTAAAATCAAAGGTTAACAGACAATGGTCTGACAGTACAGGGTTATGAGGAGACACTACAAGATTTTCTATTTCTATGCCATATGTCAAAACAAGGTCCAATGTATGGTGGAGGTAATGAGTAGAATTTCCTACTTTCTGAGAAAACCCAATCGAGTCTAATATTGAATTAAAAGCCACATTAAGGCAGTCACTATCTACATCCACATGTATATTAAAGTCCCCTACTATAATTATTCTATCAGATTTCAGCACTAAATCAGCTAAGAAATCAGCAAATTCGGATAAAAATTCTGAATAGGTTGATGGGGGACGATAAACTATGGCAAATAAAATTGGGTTTAACCTGAAATTGCTAAAGTGCCCAACACTGAGGACCAGGCCCTCAAAGGAATTATAACATGTTTTTTGCTTTACATTAATTAGTAATTTGGAATGGTAAATTGTTGCTACTCCTCCTCCACGACCAGAACTTCTGGGATTTTGACAGTTTAAATAACCAGAGGGGGTTGATTCAGTTAAACCAACATAATCCTCTTGCCCTAACCAAGTCTCTGTAAGGGAAATTAAATCAATCTGATGATCAATTAACAGATCATGGACTAACAGAGACTTGGGAGTTAGAGACCTAATATTTAATAAACCACATTTAATTTTTAAATTATGAGGAGGAACAGAGGCCAAATCATTCAATTTAGAGGCTTTATGTTTAATTTGAGTTTTACCAATATTTTACTTTATCACTTTGGGATGCTTATACATAATATTTTTATTCACTTTGGAGGGAGCAGACAACGATTCTCTGATGGGGAAGACAGGGGCTAAGCTGAGGGGTGGCGGATGAAGAGGAGCTGCAGAGAGGCGTGTAAGACTGCGACTCTGCTTCCTGGTCCCAACTCTGAGTAGTCATGGTTTTGGAAATTTGGATAAAAAAGATGCCAGATTGTTAGATAAATGAGAAGCACCATCCAAAGTGGGATGAATGCTGTCTCGTCTCATAAGACCAGGTTTTCCCCAAAAAGAGCTCCAATTGTCAATGTAGCCCACGTCATTTTTAGGACACCACACAGACAGCCAGCGGTTCAAGGATGACGAGCGACTAAACATGTCATCACTGGTCAGATTGGGGAGGGGCCCAGAGAATACTATAGTGGCAGACATCGTTTTTGCAAAGTCACACACCGATTCTGTATTAAGTTTCGTGACTTCCGACTGCCGGAGACGGATGTCATTAATGCCGGCGTGAATAACAATTGTGGAATATTTACAGTTACTTTTAGCCAGCATTTTCAAATTTGACTCGATGTCGCCTGCTCTGGCCCCAGGAATGCATTGGACTATGGCCGCTGGAGTCTCTAGGTTCACGTTTCTGACTACAGAGTCGCCAATGATCAGAGTTTTTTCCTCAGCGGGTGTGTCGCTGAGCGGGGAAAAACGATTAGAAACGTGAACAGGTTGGTGGTGTACCGGGGCTTTGCGACTAGGCTTCCTTCTCACCGTCACCCACCCAGTCTCCTCGCTGCTGAGGAGAGCCGGGGAACCGCTGACAGTGGGGCCTAAGCTAGCTAGCTCCGCTGCAGCTAATGGGCGTCCGTCGAGATTAACTGGCGCAGACGGTGTTTCAATGCAGCGGAGCCGGGATTCCAAATCAGACAACCTCGCCTCGAGCGCCTCAAAAAGACAACATTTATTACATTTACCGTTATCGCTAAAAGAGGCAGAGGTGTAGCTAAACATCTGACAGAGAGAGCACACCAGAGGAGGAGAGGAAAGAGAGCTAGTAGCCATAGCTAGTGGCTGGAGAGCTGGAGAGCAAACCACACAGGCAGACAGCAAAACAGGAAGTGACGATACGTTACCACAAGGAAGTGACGATCATTCTGATCATGAAGACTTCTGAAAGGCAGATTTAGGGATTAATGATCATTTTAAAGCATAATTAAGGACTTAATGTTGGGTAAAGTCATGACAGACTTTTGAAAAAGCAAAGAAAGTCAGAAATGTGGAACTCATGTGTCCGGTTGAAAGTGCTGGAAGAACGTGTGGCTTCAGAACTGAAGCTACAGATGGGGGTGGACAACATGGAGCAGCTGGTGACTGGTTCCAGAAGCAGGAAGAGAACTCTACAGGAACCACTTCTGGTTCTCTAAACACCATGGAGATGTCAGCAGATGCAGCTGTTAGCATCTGGATGAACATGAGCCCAGACTGGAAGAGAGAGAAGGTCCAGAAGAGCTGGACAGTGACACCACAAATCCAGAGAAAACTGTTCTCATGATGGACTGCTAGAACTGGTGCCCATGTGGAAAAAGAAAATAGCCCTGTAATGTGTGTGTCCCCATGTTTAGGGGTGTGTGTTGCTGTGGGGTTTGCCCGGGTTGGGCTGGTATCTTTGGGAATGTTCTAGCGGTGCATGAAGGTGCACGCTGACTGGGTGTGTGTTCATAACATTGAATGTTTCTTTTATGTATATAAGTTCATGGGATTGTTTTGACATTACAGTAGCAACACAGCATTGTTTTATTTTATGGACTTTTAGTACCAAAGACGGCAGAATAATCCATCTGGCCGTGTGGAGGTGGGACGGCAGTCCACCTGTCCCCCTCTAGTTTTAGTTGTTTGTGTGCATGGAGAGGCCTGTTTTAGTTGTTGTCATTAGGACGTGACTCGGGTTCTAAATTTTGGGAGATCCTTATTGGTGTGCATGTGTTTTGGACTTTTCTAAAGGGGGGGTGTCATATATAAATATGACGTGTTATTGTGTGATGAGGGTGGTGGCTCCACCTTTCAGGTTCCACTGCCACCCTGGGTATAAAAGGCCGATGCGGAAGAGGCACGGTCTCTTTTGACCTTCGCCTCTGCCTGTACGGGAGTGCCTTGTATATGTGAGTTCACACAATAAAGCTGAGTTCTACTGCACCTCCAGCCTCATCACTGGGTTACTGATTATGGACATAACATAGCAACTGTCTGCAAAAAAAGATAAAACCAGAACAATATAAATAGCTCAACACAGCTAATATTACAAGTGGTTTCTCCAGATTAATGCTAAATACCACTTTTAATGGCTGCTGCAGTCTCACAATGATCCATCCCTTTCATGACAAGCATTTTCAGTACTTAGTAAGATAAGATAAACCTTTACTAGTCCCACAATGGAAAAAATTGACAGTATTACAGCAGCAAAGGGATAGCAGCACTCAGAGCAATAATAACTGATGAAATCTGGTAAAAACAGTAGATACACAGTACAGGAAGTTAAATAAGTAGAAAGGTATTTACAGCACTACTGAAGAGTGAAGTTATTCAAGTGTGGTGTGTTACATGAGAAGTCAGCAATGTAGAGGGTGAACAGCAAGGGAGCCAGGACTGTTCCCTGGGGGACCTCGTACTGCAGGTGATGGTATCACACACAGTCCTGGGTCCTCACAAACTGGTGGGTCTGTGAGGTAGTCCAGGATCCAGGAAGACAGGTGCTGGTCCAACCCGGCACACAGCAGCTTGTCCCTCAGGATCACTGGTTGGCCGCTGTTGAAAGCTCTGGAGAAACCAAAGAACATGATGCTGACAGTGCTGCCAGGCTTCTCCAGTTGGGACAGGGAACCATGGAGGAGATAGATCACTGCATCCTCCACCCCAATGCCACGCTGGTAGGCAAACTGAAGTGGGTCCATTGCTGGTCCCACCAGGGGGCGGAGAGTGAATTTAAAAATTTACCAAATCTGTCAGGAAAAAATGTGAAAATAACACTGGAAAAATGTCAGATTTATGAGTCAAAAATCACAAATTTGCAACAATTTCATCATTCCTTTAATTTTCTTTTTCTGATTTCAAAGCTGCTTTTTCTTTCTTCATTCAGGTTCAGGTTCCTTTATTTGTACCCGTAGGTAGATTTGTTTTGCAGTCAGGTGACATCCATATTTACAATACACAGTTACATTCAACATGAACACAAACACAGGCACACATGAAGCTGACTATAGACATGATAAAAGAATCAGAATCAGATTTATTGCCATTGTTCATGTAGTACACAAACTAGGAATTTGTCTCGGTGCAATGCTGCAACATTAAACATGATAAAAATAAAAGATAGAATAAAAATCTATACATGCAATAAAATGTAGAATATGAATGAGTAATACTTGTCAAAGCAGTTTTTAAATATATTAGCAAGCAGCAAATATTGTGGAGTACTACATAGTGCAGTCGGTAATGCAAAAAAGAACAGTGATGATTGACATGAGACTGGTTGAGCTGCTGTACATAGTATAAAAATACTCAAGGCTCCACCAATCAGGATGTAAGACAAAGAGATGAGAGAAAAAACAAAGAGAGAAGAGAGAAGGGTCATATTAAAAAGTTAAAGACTAGTCAAAGAGGTTAAAAACTCAAAGGTCTAAAACCCAATAAAAGATTTAGAACCCAGATAAAAAACCTACAAAAATAAGTAAATATAAAATGAAATTAATAAATAGGTAACTAAATTATGTGCAATATATTGTTACATCTTGTTCAACTCTTTGACAGCAGCAGGAACAATGCTGTTCCTCATGTATTCAGTAATGTTAATAAAGTGGATAAATGTGAATATTTTTGACACTTTGACTCACCTTTTGTTTCACTCATATTTTTCTGACTTTCATTTCACTGAAATTATCATCTCTGTAAAACACAAGAAAATAAAATAATCCACATCTCACATGAACAGCAAGCGCTGATGATTTAGGGAACAGCTTAAAATTTTATAAAAGCAGCAAAAATTTCCAACTGAAATCTGTAAATCTGAGTTAAATGTTGAAAAAGTAACAAAGTGAGAAAGTTAGAGAAAGACAATTTGACATTGTTTTAATGAAATAAATCCACGTGTAATCGCTCTTGTTTTGTTTTTCTTTTGAATTCTTGGATGGAATATGGGTGGGCAATATAAGCTGCGGCTTCAGCCATCACCCACTTCAGATAACTTATGTTGAACTGTATAATCAGAGGAGTTATTGTTGTTTAATTTGACATTGTTGGATTTTTCCCCCCTTTGTTATATTATTCTGTTTCTTTTTTTAATCTTTACTTTTAATCTATCCGAAATAAAGATTCATTCATTCATTCATTCAAAATAAATCCACGTGTGGAAAAAAATTCCAGTTTTAAAAGAACAACGTCTCAAATTTACACACGGTGCAAGAAAATTGTGCAAACTTACAACTAATATTGATAAAGAAAAATTGAATTTTTAAAGAGGAAATGATGCAAAATGTTTCTGGTTGCTGATCGCTCCAGTCCACGGGAGAAAGAGGAATTCCAGAGGAGGAGATGAAGACAGAAATGTCTAAAATGCTCAGAGAAGAAGGGCTGGTGGATGGGATGGAAGAGCTGGAAGAGCTGGAGCATCTAAACTATTAATAAAGGAGGAATGAGGTTTGAACTGCAGACCTGACAGCTGTGGCCCTCCTGGGTCCAGGACTGCAGGAGGGATCATAGTGATGGTGCTGCCATGGCAACTGGGCAGCCGTCCATCTTCTCTGCTTGGACTCACACACAAGTCATCTGTTCCATCAACGGATGAGTGCAAATATTTTTAGAAGACTAAAGATTTCTGACATGTGATCCTCCCACCACTAGGTGGAGCTAAAGTACTGCTGCCAATGAAGGTGCCAGGATTGATTCAGCTCTCCACCTGACTCAGCTGATTTTGGAGCCCATGACAAACTGGAAGAAAAGAAGAAAAGAGGACAGTTTTCATTGAGGTGAATGTATGGAAACTTAAACAGCAAATTTACAAGAACAAACAAGAAAAAGTCACCAGTTTACAAAGAGGAAATTATTAATGACCAAAGAAATAAACAAATAAAACTAATAAAGGTGAAGATTTACATGAAGAAGATGGAAATTATTGTGAGAAAAATCAGCCAATGAAACTCTGTAAAAGATCCTTCAGCAGATGTGAACATGTGGAACATTTATTCTAGCAGAGACCTTCATAAAGGCCAAAACAGCAGAAAAAGGAAAATGTCTGATAAACAGATGAAGAAGTAAAAGTCTCCAGAAAAGGAACAACAGAGCAGCTTTTCACACAAGTTACATTTACTCAAGTTGCTCTTTCACTAAATTCTGCTTTTTATTCTGGAGTGGATTCATGAAGCAAAAAGCAGTTTTTCCTGCAGTACACTTGGTGGTACTCTGAGGTACTTTGATGTCACTGTGTGGATGAAGAGCAGCTGCAGGTTTTCCTCTGCAGATGTGCTGCTCTGACAGAGACAAGTGTCTTCATGGTTGTGCTAAATGTGTGCAGTGTTGGATCAAAGTGCAGAAGAATGAGGTCACAGTGGGCATTTCTCTGCTCGTTCCTCATCAACTTTGTGTGCAAGTTTTCATCTGAGCGTGGAAGCGATCCTTCAACACCGTCACACAGTAAAGCAGTTTAACCCTCTCAGGTCCAAGGGCTAAAGCAGGGGTGGGCAACCTGTGCTGCACACAGAGCCAGTGGCAGTGATGTTTGTCTTCAACAGTCAGCATGGAGCCACAGAAATGTGGGAGCCTAAAAACTAAGGTGGAAGAGCAGGATTACAATCTGGCCTGACAGCATCACCATCAGGAGATTTTTCTCACACATTTGAAGACTTGGACTCCACATTTGTTACCTTTTCATCACTAAATTCTACTTTTTCTGATACATTTTTGATTATTTCTAAAAAGTAGATTTTTTTTCTTACAAAAATGTGATTTTTTTTACACTTTTTATTTATTCAGGTTTTATATATTAACAATTCTGTCATGATTCCTTATGTGCCAAACAATGGGCCACGAGGGAGGGAATGAAAAACCCAAATGCGAAAGTAGAACGTGCCATTTATTAATGTAAACAACGAAAATAACAAGTCTAGCTTTGACCACACAAATACAGAAAGTTACAATGATGAGTTAAAGCCACCAGACATGTAGGGTGCCACCCGGATGCTCTACAGCCTGGCGACGGGAATGCCTAGTGCCACAGAGCTCCTGTCGACGCAGGGAGAAAGGCAAACATGACTTACAGTACTGAAGCGATCCAGGGCGATCTGTGCAGTCTGGTGGATGAAGGAGTGAAGCAGGGTCAGCCGATGAAATCCAGGGATTGACCATCCACAAATAAGATAAGATAAGATAAGCCTTTATTAGTCCCACAACGGGGAAATTCCAGGATTGCAACAGCACAGGGATAGCAACACTCAGAGCAACAATCAGAAGGCAAAAAAAGCAAGCAAGAGCAGCTAATATACATATGTACATATTACTATAAAATATATATATACACACACACACACACACAGACACACAGTGCAGAGCATTGTAGCTGGATGGAATAAATATATGAATATATGAACACACAGTGCAGAGCATTGTAGCTAGATGGAATAAATATGTAAATATATAAACACCCACAGTATGGAGCATTGCAGCTAGGTGGAATAAATATGCAAGTATATAAACACACACAGTGCGGAGCAATGTAGCTAGATGGAATAATATGTAGATATATAAAAACACAGTGCGGAGCATTGTAGCTAGATGGAATAAAAATATAGATACATAAATATAAACACACCCAGTGCAGAGCATTGTAGCTAGATGGAGTAAGTATGTAAATATATAAACACACACAGTGCAGAGCATTGTTGCTAGGTGGGATGAAACAGCATAACCGTCTATTTAGTTATCCTACATGGTATGATTATGTGCCCATACATATTCTCACCCTCCATAGCGACCGGTATGTTCCTAGTTGTATGCCGGAGAGGACCATTGTGTAAGTCTATTGCATCTTTTGCATTCAAAAACTATTAGTTTGTTACGTCTTTTTGCTATCTCTGCGAGCAGCCCTGCTTAGGTTGTACAGTCTGACAGCCGTTGGTAGGAAGGACCTACGAAACCTCTCGGTTGTGCACCTGGGATGATGTAGTCTGCTGCTAAATGAGCTCCTCAGTGCATCCAGTATGTCCTGCATAGGGTGGAACTCGGACTCCAGCAGAGATGACAGTTTAGCCACCGTCCTTCTCTCTCCTATCTCCTCCATCGGATCAAGGCGTTGCCCCAGGACAGAGCTAGCTTTCTTAATCAGTTTGTTCAGTCTCTTCCTATCGGCTGCAGTAATGCCACTGCCCCAGCAGACCACTCCAAAAGTGATGGCTGATGCCACCACCGTGTCATAGAATGACTTCAGCAGCGCCCCTTGTACACCAAAAGACCTGAGTCTCCTCAGCAGGAACAGCCTGCGCTGTCCCTTCTTGTAGAGTGCGTCAGTATTGTGTGACCAGTCTAGTTTATTGTTCAGATGAATACCCAGGTACTTGTAGGATGTCACCATCTCGATGTCTGTTCCCTGTATATTTACTGGTGCTGTGAGGGGCTGCCCATGCCTGCGGCAGTCCACCACCAGCTCCTTAGTTTTCCTCGCGTTGATCTGGAGGCAGTTCCGATGGCACCAGTCCACAAAGTCCTGGATAAGCCCTCTGTACTCAGCTTCATCTCCGCTGGAGATGAGACCAACGATCGCAGAGTCATCAGAGAACTTCTGTAGATGGCAATGTGTTGTGTTGTGTGAGAAGTCCGCAGTATAAAGAGTGAACAAGAAGGGAGCCAGCACCGTTCCCTGGGGGGCCCCCGTGCTACTGATGATCGTGTCGGAAACACAGTCCCGGGTTCTCACAAACTGAGGCCGGTTCGTGAGGTAGTCCAGGATCCATGATGACAGGTGCTGGTCCACCCCTGCGCGCAGCAGCTTGTCCTTCAGGATCATCGGTTGGATGGTGTTGAAAGCACTGGAGAAGTCAAAGAACATGATCCTCACCATATTCCCGGGCTTCTCCAGGTGGGACAGAGAACGATGAAGGAGGAAGATCACCGCATCCTCCACCCCAATGCCATGCTGGTAGGCGAACTGGAGTGGATCCATCGCTGGTTCCACCAGGGGGCGGAGATGAGCAAGGAGCAGTCTCTCCAGGGTCTTCATCAAGTGGGACGTCAAGGCCACCGGTCTGAAGCTGTTCAGGTCTTTGGGGTGGGAAGTTTTTGGTACAGGTACCACACAAGATGTTTTCCACAGCTGTGGTACCCTCCCCAGTTTCAGGCTCATGTTGAAGATATACGTCACAATCCCACACAGCTGGTCTGCACAGGACTTGAGGAGCTTTGCGCTGATGCCGTCCGGTCCCGACGCCTTCCTCGCCTTGATCTTCCTCAGCTCCGTCCTCACCTGGGTCTTGGTCAGGGTCAGGATGGGGGGCTGTGTGTTGGGAGTGGGGGGGGTGTCGGTGGAGTGGGGAGTGGGTAGCAGGACTTGATTTCTTAGAGGCAGCAGTGGTTGTTGTGCAGACAGGGGGGAGGGCGGTTGGTCAAATCTATTGAAAAACAGATTCAGGTTGTTCGCCCACTCCCTGCCCCCCGTGGCCTGGGGGGAGGTATTCTGGAGCCCCGAGATGGTTTTGAGGTTTCTCCAGACCCCGCTGATGTCGCTCTGTTGCAGCTTGTCCTCCATCTTCTTCCTGAAGCTGTCCTTGCCTTCTCTGATCTTTCTCCTCAGCTCCCTCTGTACGGACTTCAGCATCTCCCTGTTCCCCGACCTGAAGATCCTCTTCTTCTCTCTCAGAAGTGTTTTTATCTCAGGGTTGATCCAGGGTTTGTTGTTTGAGTGACGCCGTATGGTCTTGGTGGGAACGGATTTGTCCACACAGAAGCTGAGGTAGCCCGTGAAGGTGTGAATGAGGCCATCGATGTCCTCACCATGTGGATCGCAGAGCTGCTTCCAGGCAGTGGCTTCAAAACAGTCCCTTAGAGTGTCCATTGTCTCCTCAGACCATAACTCCACTGTGTGCATTGCCGGAGGTTGTCTGTGCACTAGAGGTTTGTACACCGGTCGGAGATGAACCAAGTTGTGATCCGATCTCCCAAGTGGGGGGAGTTGTGATGAGGTGTACGCCTCCTTAGTGTTTGCGTAGAACAAATCCAGTGTTTTATTGTCTCTAGTGTGGCATGTGACATACTGGGTGAAAGTGGGCAGAATGGGAGACAGTGAAACGTGGTTGAAATCGCCTGAGATGAGGAGAAGAGCATCTGGGTGTTCTGTCTGCAGCCTGCTGGTTACTGAATGGATGACGTCACGCGCTGTCCCAGCGTTCGCCGTCGGATTTGCATAAACAACAATGCAGATCACGTGTGAGTGTTCTCTCGGGAGATATGTAGGCCTCATGCTAACAGCTAGCAACTCAATGTCTTTGCTGCAGTGTCGTTGTTTAACAGTGATATGTCCCGGTCTGCACCAGTTGTTGTTAACATACATGATCACTTCACCGCCCCTAGTTTTGCCACTCTCTGGTGTTCGGTCAGCTCGTATCGTGTGAAAACCCTCCAGCTCAATGTTAGCATCTGCTGCTAGTTCAGTTAGCCACGTCTCAGTAAACAAAAGGAGACAGCACTCCCGGTAAGTGCTATCATAACGGGAGATAGCCGCTAGCTCATCTAACTTTCCCAGTATCGACCGTACATTTCCCATGACAACAGATGGAAGGGAGGGTCTGTACCTTATATTTTTTGTCCTCCGCCTTACTCCAGCCCGGCAGCCGCGGCGTTTTCGCCTCAGTTCTCTCGGTATGTCGAGATTTTCCAGTGGGACCGGGTGGCGGTTAAATGCAAGCAGCTCTTCCCTGTTATATCGTATCCTGCTATAAACAGTGGCTCCGTCCACCGGCTCAGGAGACATTTGGGATGATCTGTGTGTCCGTGATATAAGTGGGGTGAAAAAAAAAAAAAAAAAAAAAAAAAAAAAAATTATCAAAAGAGAAAGAAAAGGAAAAAAAACTCGGAATCGAGCCGCTGTTGCAAAAGGCAGCCGACTGGTGTGGCGCCGGTGAAGAAAAAAATGTCAGGCTGAATACACCAAGGTGGTGGGCACGCACACGCACATGAAGGAACACGCTACATGTATGAGGTGGAATGCCCCGACAAGCTCTTCCCACTAAAGCAGCATATTTGTAATCATAATACTAATGAGGGAAGAGATCGCTGGTGTGAGAAAGCATGGACTGAACCTAATTAATCCCTGGTGTGCATGAGTGAGTGTCAGAGCGTGTGAATGGAGTGTGTGTGTGTTCTGGTATTCATCACATCATGGGGACATCAATCTGTTTACACAGTCATGTAATGGGGACCTATTGCAGTGTGGGGACAAAAAATCAGGTCCCCATAATAATGGGGTTCCCACCATGAGCAAATTTTCATTTTCACTTCAAGTTTTTGCAAAAGTTTAGTTTTTGGTATTAGGTTGAAGCTTAAGGTCTAAGTAACAATTTTGGTTCGAGTGGACAAAGATCACATGGAGTCTTCATACATTCCTGCCATTTTCCAAGATGGCCGCCATCAAAATCTAATAATGTCAATATCTCGGAAACTATTCAACCTAGAGACATGAATTTGGTGTCTATACCTAGGTTTAAAACAAATCCCTGCTGTTCCATGAGGAGAAAACTTGAAAAAAGACAGCAGTTCAGAAGAAGGTGCAGCACTTTGAACAACATACAGATCTGTATGGACAAGCATTCATTATGGTTGATAGCCGGGGTGGAAAATTGGAGGAATTTTTCCGTCACGAATCCTCCTCATCACCAACTGCACTGGCTTCTGAAGGGTCCATCAACTCTTGCAACAAGTCAGATTTATTGGTGTGCATTATGGAAGCAAGTGCAAGTACCGGACTATCCGCGGATGCGGAGCTCGTCGCACCAGATGATTATGGGGTCATCGTTATTGATGGCGGTGCACTGATCCACTCTCTTCCTGGCACAACTGTCCAAGGCAAAACATTTGCTGAATATTTCACCAAAGTTTTCTGCCCAAGAATCCAGTATGAGTTGAAAAGAGCAGTGAGAGTGGATATTGTATGGGATCAGTATCGCTCAATGTCAATCAAAGCGACCACAAGAGAAAAGCGAGGAAAAGGCACACAACAGCAAGTATCTGGTTCTGCCAAAGTGCCTGGAAATTGGGAAAACTTTTTGTCTAATGCCGAAAATAAAAAAGAGCTCTTTTCATTCCTGTCAACAAGCATTGTGCAAACACCATTCCAAGATGGCAAACAGGTTTATATAACTTCTGGTGACCAAGTCCTCAATGCAGGGAATGGACCGCCCATGGGACGATGTAATCATGAGGAGGCAGATACTCGTGTCCTGGTACATCTTCTTTATGCCCTCCAATATTCATCACTGGGAATGGTCTATACTGGCGACACAGACGTTGTCGTAATACTTCTGTGTAACTTCCACCACATCAAGGTGGTGAATCCGGAGTCAAACATCTGGATTTCTTTCAAAACAGGAAAGACAGTCAACATGATATCCCTCAACAACATTGCCTCAAGTTTGGGTGTGACAACGTGCAAAGCCTTGGCTCTCTTTCATGCATTCACAGGGTCAGACAGCACGTCATCTTTCAAATACAAAGGCAAGCGATACTGCTTCAAGCGGAAAGATGAGGTTCCAACCCTCTTAAGTGAGTTTGCGACAATTGCTGGCACCCCGTTTCTTACATCGCCAGAGTTGAGGGAAGTGGTGAGTCACTTTGTTTGCAAAATGTACTCCGACGAACCTATCACTGATGACACCAATGTTGACCTTGTTTGAATGAGAGTTTTCTGTCACAGGACTCGGGATGTGGAAAGAATACCCCCTACAAGTGATGCGCTCGACCAACATCTCAAAAAGAGTGTCTTCCAGGCGAGCATCTGGACTACAGCGCACGAGCCACTGGCACTAGTCCCAAGCCCAAGCAATCATGGATGGATGGAAAAAGATGGCCAACTGGTTCCCATTTGGACCACGTTGCCCCTTGCCAAGGATGTGTTTGATCTAGACGTAAAATGCGCATGCACAAAACCCTGCTCGTCATGCAAGTGCAAAAAGGCTGACTTGAAGTGCTCACGTTTATGCAAGTGCAAATTTCCTAACTAAATGACCATGATTGTAGTGAGAATGAGTAATGATTTTTTAGTTGCACTTACCTAATCAATGAAATATCACTAAGAACAATGAAAATAGACTGTTCAGTTTATATTCATGGTATTTTATAGAATTTACGTTCGTATGTGTTCAATTGTTAACATGCATAATTCTGCTACATTGTACTATAACGTTTGTTGTGTAATTTACCATTTCGGGACAAATAAATACTCTGATGTTGTCAGAAATGGTTTTATCTGATTCCTTGACCATGAAAACCTAGGTATAGACACCAAATTCATGTTTCTAGGTTGAATAGTTTCCGAGATATTGACATTATTAGATTTTGATGGCGCCCATCTTGGAAAATGGCGGGAATGTATGAAGACTCTATGTGATCTTTGTCCACTCGGACCAAAATTGTTACTTAGACCCTAAGCTTCAACCTGGTACCAAAAATCAAACTTTTGCAAAAACTTGAAGTGACTGATACCTCAGGCCCCCCACTATAAGGGTAACCCTTTAGAATGAATGCAGGAACTATTCTGAAGGTGCCTGTGTGGTTTTTAGCATTGGCCTATAAGGCATGTTTGTGTGTGTGTGTGTGTGTGTGTGTGTGTGTGTGTGTGTGTGTGTGTGGAGTGTATAGTTGCTCCCCCTTATACTTTGCAGCTGGTACTGCACTCGCTGCTCCACACACACACACACTTATTCCATATATGGGCTGGTACCACCCACTTCGTGGTCCCCATAAAGAAGGATTTTAGCACCAAAAGAATTTTCAGTGTTACAGGTAGCAAACCACTTAGCCGACCAGAAGATTATCTGCAGAAGAAGCCACAGAAGAGTTGCAGGATTTTGCAGAGGTTTAAAAGTGAAACAAGTTAAGCACATTCGTATGATAAACCTAGTGTTCAACCTTAAAATTAAGTTAATTAGCTTTAATTAGTTAGAAGGGTAGCTAGTTACCTTCAAAAACTATGGGGGTTCAGTGTAAGTTTCAAATTTTATACTTTATGTGATTCTGATTGTGTGTAAAACTATGTACAAACAGAAATCAATTCAAAAATAGGTATAAAGGAGGAGATAGGAGAGAGAAGGACGGTGGCTAAACTGTCATCTCTGCTGGAGTCCGAGTTCCACCCTATGCAGGACATACTGAATGCACTGAGGAGCTCATTTAGCAGCAGACTACATCATCCCAGGTGCACAACCGAGAGGTTTCGTAGGTCCTTCCTACCAACGGCTGTCAGACTGTACAACCTAAGCAGGGCTGCTCGCAGAGATAGCAAAAAGACGTAACAAACTAATAGTTTTTTGAATGCAAAAGATGCAATGGACTTACACAATGGTCCCCTCCGGCATACAACTAGGAACATACCGGTCGCTATGGAGGGTGAGAATATGTATGGGCACATAATCATACCATGTAGGATAACTAAGTAGACGGTTATGCTGTTTCATTCCATCTAGCAACAATGCTCTGCACTGTGTGTGTTTATATATTTACATATTTATTCCATCTAGCTACAATGCTCAGCACTGGGTGTGTTTATATACTTGCATATTTATTCCACCTAGCTGCAATGCTCCGTACTGTGGGTGTTTATATATTTACATATTTATTCCATCTAGCTACAATGCTCTGCACTGTGTGTTCATATATTCATATATTTATTCCATCCAGCTACAATGCTCTGCACTGTGTGTCTGTGTGTGTGTGTATATATATATATTTTTATAGTAATACGTACATATGTATATTAGCTGCTCTTGCTTGCTTGTTTTTTTCTTGCCTTCTGATTGTTGCTCTGAGTGTTGCTATCCCTGTGCTGTTGCAATCCTGGAATTTCCCCGTTGTGGGACTAATAAAGGCTTATCTTATCTTATCTTATCTTATCTTAAACATTATTTGCTAAAAGGATATATGTTAGAGTTGTAGTATTAATATGAACAATGCATTAAGCTCACTCTGGGAAGCAATGGTAGGGTAGGCGGGTCACCACTGTGTATATCTGTGCTGTTTGGGGATGGGTATAGATGTATGGACTGTATGTATGTAGGGATGGATGGGTGTTAATGTTAATATGTAAAAAATATAGTTAATTGTCTACTTGGGGTCTTAATTGAGGTAATAGGTATATATTTCACATGGGTGAAAGAAAAAATATACAACTAAATCTTTAATTTAATTGGCTGCTCTGAGATAACGGGCTTATTTTTTTTTTTTTTGTTACTTATTTGTACCCGTAGGTAGATTCAATTCAATTCAATTCAACTTTATTTATATAGCGCCATTTCACAACAACAGTCATCTCATAGCACTATCAACTGTAGGGGGGACCCCCACAGTTGCAGAAAGACCCCAGCAATCAGGCGATCCCCTGTGAGCAAGCACTTGGCGACGGTGGAGAGGAAAAACTCCCCACCAAGTCTGGGGAGTTGCAAAACAACTCCCCAGACTTGTTTTGCAGTCTGGTGACAAGCCACCAGCTGCCGGTCGCTGCGTGCACAAGTGCCCCGTATCCCTAACCTGCATGTTTTTGGTGTGTGGGAGGAAACCGGAGAAATCCCGGAGTAAACCCACGCAGCACGGGGAGAACATGCAAACTCCACACAGATCATTGTTGGTCGGGGGCTGGGATCGAACCCATGATCCCCGTGCTCCTCCAGCCGCCGGTTCCGCTGGACCGGCGGCGCCACACGAGTTGGCTGCCCTTTGCAACTGCCATTTTTTTTTAATCTTCCTTCTTCTTTCTACACCTTTCACTCTATATATATATCATGGACACACAGATCGCCCCAAAGGTCTCCCGAGTCGGTGAACGGAGCCACTGTTTACAGCAGGAGATGATACAGCAGGGAAGAGCTAGCTAGCACTCAACCACCACCCGGTGCTAACGGAGAAACTCGACATACCGAAGAACGGTAGCGAAAACGACGTGGGTGCTGGGCTGGAGTTTAGGAGGCGTGCAAGAAATATAAGACAGAATAATAAAGAGCGATGGCAAGAACCAAGCAGACCGCCCGTAAATCTACTGGAGGAAAAAGGCCCCCGGGAAGCAGCTAGCCACTAAGGCTGCTCGGAAAAAGCGCTCCGGCCACCGGCGGAGTGAAGAAGCCTCACAGTTACAGGCCCGTGGCTCTGAGACAGATCCGTCGCTACCAGAAATCCACGGAGCTGCTCATCCGTAAGTTGCCCTTCCAGCGCCTGGTGAGGGAGATCGCTCAGGACTTCAAGACCGACCTGCGCTTCCTGAACTTCGTCGTCATGGCTCTGCAGGAGGCCAGCGAGGCCTACATGGTGGGTCTCTTCTCTTCGTGGACACCAATCTGTGCGCCATCCACGCTAAGAGGGTCACCATCATGCCCAAAGACATTGAGCTGGCCCGCCGCATCCGCGGAGAGAGAGCTTAGACTTCCTGCTGCACATTCACCAACCACAATGCTCCACACTGTGTGTCTATATATATATATATATATATATATATATATATATATATATATATATATATATATATATATAGTAATATGTACATATGTATACTAGCTGTTCTTGTTTTTTCTTGCCTTCTGATTGTTGCTCTGAGTGTTGCTATCCCTGTGCTGTTGCAATCCTGGAATTTCCCCATTGTGGGACTAATAAAGGCTTATCTTATCTCTTATCTTATATAGAGTGAAGTACATGGCGGTTATGCACCTTTAAGCTGGTTGCCAATGCCAATCAAATCTAAAAGAAGAAGAAAAACAAAGGAGTACCTATAGATAGATAGATAGATAGATAGATAGATAGATAGATAGATAGATACAGTTAGGCCCAGAAATATTTGGACAGTGACACAATCTTCATGATTTGGGCTCTGCATGCCACCATATTGGATTTGAAATGGAACAACTACAACGGAATTGAAGTGCTGACTTTAAGGTTTAATTCAAGGGGTGGAACAAAAATATATGATTAAACATGTAGGAATTGTAGCTATTTTTATACAAACGCTCTTCATTTCAGGGGCTCAAAAGTAATTGGACAAATAAACATAACCCTAAGTAAAATGCTACTTTTCAATATTTTGTTGAGAATCCTTTGCAAGCAATGACTACCTGAAGTCTGGAATCCATGGACATCACCAAATGCTGGGTTTCCTCCTTTGTGATGCTTTGCCAGGCCTTTACTGCAGCTGTCTTCAGTTGTTGCTTGTTTGTGGGTCTTTCTGCCTTAAGTTTTGTCTTGAGCAAGTGAAATGCATGCTCGATTGGGTTGAGATCTGGTGATTGACTCAGCCATTGCAGAATATTCCACTTCTTTGCTTTAAAAAAACTCCTGGATTGCTTTTGCAGTATGTTTTGGATCATTGGTGAAGCGCCGTCGAATCAACTTTGCTGCATTTGGCTGAATCTGAGCAGAAAGTATATCCCTATACATTTCAGAATTCATCCGGCTGCTTCTGTCTTTTGTCACATCAGCAATAAACACAAGTGACCCAGTGCCATTGGAAGCCATGCATGCCCATGCCATCACACTGCCTCCTCCATGTTTTACAGAAGATGTAGTGCTTTGGATCATGAGCTGTTCCAATTCTTCTCCAAACTTTCTTCCTCCCATCATTCTGGTACAGGTTGATCTTAGTCTCATTTGTCCAAAGAATGCTGTTCCAGAACTGGGCTGGCTTCTTCAGGTGCTTTTTGGCAAAGTCAATTCTGGCCTTTCTATTTTTGAGGCTGATTCATGGTTTGCACCTCGTGGTGAATCCTTTGTATTTACTCTCATGAAGTCTTCTCTTTATGGTAGACTTAGATACTGATACACCTACTTCCTGGAGAGTGTTCTTCACTTGAGTGGATGTTGTGAAGGGTTGTTCTTCACCATGGAAAGGATTCTGTGATCATCCACCGCTGTTGTCTTCCGTGGACGTCCAGGCCTTTTAGAGTTCCCAAGCTCACCAGTCCACTCTTTTTTCTCAGAATGTACCAAACTGTTGATTTGGCCACTCCTAACATTTCTGCTATCTCTCTGATGGATTTCTTCTTTTTTGTTCAGCCTCAGGATGGTCTGTTTCACCTCCATTGAGAACTCCTTTGACCCCATGTTGTGTGTTCACAGCAATAGCTTCCAAATGCAAACGCCACACCTGGAATCAACTCCAGACCTTTTAACTTCTTAACTGATGACAGGTTAAGGAGGGAAGAGCCCACACAGCCTGGTTATTTTTATTTATTTATTTTTTTTTGCAGTCTTCTGAGTCAATTGTCCAATTACTTTTGGTCCCTTGAAAAAGAAGCGGCTACGTATTAAAGAGCTGTAATTCCTAAACCCTTGCTCCAATTTGGATGTGAATACTCTCAAATTACAGCTGAGAGTCTGCACTTTAAGCCCATCTTGATTATATAATTGTATCCTGAATATGTTTTCGTAAACAGCTAAAATAACAAAACTTGTGTCACTGTCAAAATATTTCCGGGCCTAACTGTAGATAGATAGATAGATAGATAGATAGATAGATAGATAGATAGATAGATAGATACAGTGGGGCAAAAAAGTATTTAGTCAGCCACCAATTGTGCAAGTTCTCCCACTTAAAAGATGAGAGAGGTCTCCAATTTTCATTATAGGTATACCTCAACTATGAGAGACAAAATGAGAAAAAAAAATCCAGAAAATCACATTGAAGGATTTTTAATGAATTAATTGGTAAATTCCTCAGTAAAATAAGCATTTGTTCACCTACAAACAAGCAAGATTTCTGGCTCTCACAGACCTGTAACTTCTTCTTTAAGAGGCTCCTCTGTCCTCCACTCATTACCTGTATTAATGGCACCTGTTTGAACTCGTTATCAGTATAAAAGACACCTGTCCACAACCTCAGACAGTCAGACTCCAAACTCCACTATGGCCAAGACTAAAGAACTGTCAAAGGACACCAGAAACAAAATTGTAGACCTGCACCAGACTGGGAAGACTGAATGTGCAATAGGTAAGCAGCTTGGTGTGAAGAAATCAACTGTGGGAGCAATTATTAGAAAATGGAAGACATACAAGACCACTGATAATCTCCCTCCATCTGGGGCTCCACGCAAGATCTCACCCCATGGGGTCAAAATTATCACGAGAACGGTGAGCAAAAATCCCAGAACCACATGGGGGGGACCTAGTGAATGACCTGCAGAGAGCTGGGACCAAAATAACAAAGGCTACATCAGAAACACACTACGCCGCCAGGGACTCAAATCCTGCAGTGCCAGACGTGTCCCTCTGCTTAAGCCAGTACATGTCCAGGCCCGTCTGAAGTTTGCTAGAGAGCATTTGGATGATCCAGAAGAGGATTGGGAGACTGTCATATGGTCAGATGAAACCAAAATAGAACTTTTTGGTAAAAACTCAACTTGTCGTGTTTGGAGGAGAAAGAACACCATACCTACTGGGAAGCATGGGGGTGGAAACATCATACTTTGGGGCTGTTTTTCTGCAAAGGGATCAGGACGACTGATCCGTGTAAAGGAAAAAATGAATGGGGCCATGTATCGTGAGATTTTGAGTGAAAACCTCCTTCCGCCAGCAAGGGCATTGAAGATGAAACGTGGCTGGGTCTTTCAGCATGACAATGATCCCAGACACACCGCTCGGGCAACGAAGGAGTGGCTTCGTAAGAAGCATTTCAAGGTCCTGGAGTGGCCTAGCCAGTCTCCAGATCTCAACCCCATAGAAAATCTTTGGAGGGAGTTGAAAGTCTGTGTTGCCCAGCGACAGCCCCAAAACATCACTGGTCTAGAGGAGATCTGCATGGAGGAATGGGCCAAAATACCAGCAACAGTGTGTGAAAACCTTGTGAAACTTACAGAAAACTTTTGACCTCTGTCATTGCCAACAAAGGGTATATAACAAAGTACTGAGATGAACTTTTGTTATTGACCAAATACTTATTTTACCGAGGAATTTACCAATTAATTCATTAAAAATCCTTCAATGTGATTTTCTGGATGTTTTTTTCTCATTTTGTCTCTCATAGTTGAGGTATACCTATGATGAAAATTGGAGACCTCTCTCATCTTTTAAGTGGGAGAACTTGAACAATTGGTGGCTGACTAAATACTTTTTTACCCCACTGTAGATAGATAGATAGATAGATAGATAGATAGATAGATAGATAGATGTACTTTATTGATCCCAAACTGGGAAATTGCAGTGTAGCAGCAGCATGACAGTAAACAACCAAATGACAGAAACACACACATCATAACAGACAAAGCGATTACCCATGGAAAGTAAAACTAACACTTCTATTTAAAAAAAGTCTATCTACATCATAGATGAACAGATGGTGACCCGTTTAGAAACATGAATCATACCCGCTGAACAATGCAGAACTATCAGGAGCAGAGTGAGATGTGAGGGACCAATTAGACTGTAAGGTGCAGTATGGCAGCATAGTTATGACCAGAATACAACATCAGAGTGAGTTATTGTACCGTGAAATGGCATGTGGCAGTAAAGATTTCCTGTACCTAACCATTCGATAGTGAAGCTGTAGCAGTCTGCTGGAGAAAGTGCTCCTCTCTCTGTTCAGTATGTGGTGGAGCGGGTGATCAGGATTGTCCATGATGGATCACAGTTTATTTAGTGTCCTCTTCTCCACCACTGTCTCAAAGGTCTCCGGCCTGAGACCAATTACAGAACCAGCCCTCTTGATAATCTTGTCAAGTCTGTTGATGTCACTGGCTCTGATACTGCTACCCCAACAGACAGCAGCAAAGAAGATGGTGCTGGTGACAATGGCCTGGTAGAAAAGCTCCAGCATCCTGCTACACATGTTGAAGGATCTCAGCTTCCTCAGGAAGTAGAGTCTGCTCATCTCCTTCTTGTGCGCAGTATTGGTGTTGGATCTCCAGTGAAGCCCATTGCTGATCCTGACACCCAGATATTTGTAGTCCTCAACCACCCCCACATTCTTTCCCCTAATCTGCAATGGCTGAGAAGACATCCACCATCTCTCTGGCCTTGCTGACATTCAGCCTTGGGTGTACTCCCCCTCTTATACACCCAACAACAGCTGAGTCATCAGAGAATTTTTGCAGGTGGCAAGGACTCAGTGTTGTACTGAAAGTCAGTGGTGTATAAGGTGAAGAGCATAGGAGAGCTCATAGCCCCCTGTGGAGCTCCCGCATCACTAACAACCACGTCACACGAGACACTGTCCAGCCGGACAAACTGTGGCCTTCCTGTCAGGTAGCCAGTAATCCAGGAAATCACAGAGCTGTCAGCCCCCATCACCTGCAGCTTCTCACCCAGGAGCAGTGGCTGGATGGTGCTAAAGGCACTGGAGAAATAAAAAAAAATGTGATTCTCACAGTGTCTCCTCCGCCATCCAGGTGCAGATGGGCTCGTTGCAGCAGATAGATGACAGGACATCTTCAACTCCTAAATGGGACTGATATGCAAATTTCAGAGGGTCCAGCCACGTCTTCACCTGCAGGCTCAGGTGGGCTAAGCCCAATCTCTCAAGGACTTTCATCACATGAGATGTGAGGGCAACTGGTCGATAGTCATTCAGGTCCAATGGAGATGACTTCTTGGGGACAGGAACCAGGCAGGATGTCTTCCACAGCACCAGTACTCTCTCCAGACTCAGGCTCAGGTTGTATAGGTGTTTCAGTACCAGAGCTAGCTGGTTGGCACAGGTCCTCAGGATCCTGGCAGAGATGCCATCAGGGCCCGCCACCTTCCGCTGACAGAGTCGCTCCAGCTATTCATTTACCTGGTCTGTAGTCACAATAATGTGAGGGAGGGGCCTGGTGTTCCCCGAGGAAGGGGAGGGGGGTGATAGGAGAGAGGTGCTACACAGGAGGGTGTGAGGAGAGGTATGTGGGGGTCTGGCTGTGTTGTGGGAGTGACAGATGTTGAGTTGAACCTATTAAAAAAACAGATTCAGTTCATCAGCTCTCTTCTGGTTCCCAGATGTCTGTCTGACTCTCCCCTTGCACCCAGTTATTTCTTTCATTTCCACCCACACATCTTTAGCGTTGCTTTGCCTGAGTTTATCTTCCAACTTCCTCCTATAATTTTTCTTGCACCTCCTCAACATCTCTCTCAGCTCATGCTCCCTGTCTCTGGACCTTGAAGCTCTCCTCTTCTTGTTCAGAAGTGCTTTCAGGTCACTGGTGACCCATGGTCTGTGGTTGGGGAAACAGTGTACGGTCTTAGCTGGCATGGTCATGTCTTCACAGAATCTGATGTATTCTGTGATGCAGTCAGTCATATTGTCTATGTCCACCCCATGTGGTTCACAGAGTAAGCTCCAGTCAGTCGTTTTGAAGCAGTCCTGTAGTGCATCCTGTGTCCACCTCCTCACAGTCCATGTATAAGCAGGCTGCCTTTGCACAAGGGGAACGTACTTGGGTGATAACATGACCATGCAGTGATCCAATTTGCCAATGGGGGGGGGGGGTCAAGCTGTGGCACTATATGCATCTCTAACATTGGCATACAGTAAATCCAGTGTTTTATTTTCTCTGGTGGGACAGTCTACAAACTGATGAAAGTTTGTAATGTTTTTCCCAGTGAGGCATGATTAAAATCTCCCATGATGGCCATCAATGCGTCCGGGTGCTTCTCCAGTAATGTCTTTCATCTTTAAATGACAAAATTGCTGGCTGCATAGAAAATGAACTGAATGATGTCACAGCGGGGATAAAAACACATTTGGTGGGCACACAGCCACATGTTGTGTCTGTGGAAAAATGACAACATATTTTT
This sequence comes from Pholidichthys leucotaenia, assembly GCA_020510985.1. Classification (NCBI taxonomy): domain Eukaryota; kingdom Metazoa; phylum Chordata; class Actinopteri; order Cichliformes; family Pholidichthyidae; genus Pholidichthys; species Pholidichthys leucotaenia. The sequence goes on from JAJAQF010000019.1 coordinate 330,779, forward strand.
TTGCAGTTTGAAGAAATGTAGGTATCACAGCACATGCGTTGTCAGATGATAGCCAATTAGCATGTGTACTTTGACTGACAGTATAAAAACTAGATATCCAGTTAACTAATTACCCACTAACCAGTTATTAAAGTTTGCACAATGTGGTCTCTAATTAGAATAAACAAGGGTTTGAAAGGATTGTCAGAGACAGTAAGTTCGGTTATAGTTGAAATTGGTAGATAAAAATGCTTGCAAGTTCCCAGATAACATGATAGGGTCAGATTCTGCATGATTTTTGTATTGATTAGAGGTGAAATGAACAAGTGAGTTGCTACCGTTATGGCCTATGCCAGCTATTAACTGAGCTCAATTCAAAATTCTGTTATTTTTTTCACGATTTACAGTAGAGACCAGTGTGATTCTGCATGTCTTCCCAGTTTAACTGTGTCATTAATTTTACTTTGTTTACAACAAAAGAGAAAATTCCTCCCTTAAACATTTATTTCACAGCTATTGGAGAGATAGTGATCCTAATTCACTAAATACTGGGCATGAAATTCCTTTGCTTTTGAATCTAAACATCAGAGTTCATAAAAATACTACACAAATAACTTTAAAGATCTCAAATTGCAACTGAGTCCAGTGCAAGCCATTTTTAAAAATTCCTCTGCAGGTTGAAATGCCACAACGGACCCCCCCCCCCCCCCCCCCCCCACACACACACACACACACACCACCACCAACACCTAAGGATGCCATTAAGCATGTCATTTTAAAGACAGACAAAACATACAAATTAGAGGTGAAGTACATCAATGCAATGACAGGAAAAGTTGTGTCTCATTTGATTTATCATTTAATAATTACCAGCACAGTCATAATACAATGAGCATCTAATGCAAAACTTCATAGTGCAAAATAGGCACTAGATTGAAGCTTATCTCAAGTAAACATCCATATATTGACATCAGTGTTTTGTGTAATTATCAGGCTTATCAACCTACCACAAAGTTATTGATAATGGTAGAATATATGGGTACCCCCCCACAGCAGCCACGGACAAACACAGCGCTCGACTAGAGCAATTAACAGGACAGTGAGATGTGTGTGTTGAGATCAATAAGATAAGATAAGATAAGATAAGATAAGCCTTTATTAGTCCCACAACGGGGAAATTCCAGGATTGCAACAGCACAGGGATAGCAACACTCAGAGCAACAATCAGAAGGCAAGAAAAAAAAAACAAGCAAGCAAGAGCAGCTAATAAACATATGTACGTATTACTATAAAATATATATATATACACACACACACAGACACACAGTGCAGAGCATTGTAGCTGGATGGAATAATATATGAATATATGAACACACAGTGCAGAGCATTGTAGCTAGATGGAATAAATATGTAAATATATAAACACCCACAGTACGGAGCATTGCAGCTAGGTGGAATAAATATGCAAGTATATAAACACACACAGTGCGGAGCAATGTAGCTAGATGGAATAACATGTAGATATATAAATATATAAACACCCACAGTACGGAGCATTGCAGCTAGACGGAACAAATATGCAAATATATAAACACACACAGTGCAGAGCATTGCCGCTAGATGGAATGAAACAGCATAACCGTCTACCCAGCTATCCTGCATGGTATGAATAATACCATGAACAATAGGCAGCCTTCCTGTGCTTAGTTCAGGCACCAGCATCCTGTGGATATGTATGACGCAAATGCAAACATTCATGCTTCCTGCTCGCATTGTGGTACAAATGTCACATGTCTGAATGCATTTCCTTTGATGATAAAATGCCTTTGATGTATTGTCCGTTGCTGGGTATTTAAGTGGCTGAATTCATATGTTCACTCTCTGTTCTTCCTCTTTCTGCTTCTGACTACTGCTCATGAGAGCCTGAGAGTGATCCCCAGCATGCATATACAGCAGCTGGGGTGAGCTCTGTGATGGCGATGATTTGGTCAATAAACTTCATTAAAACTCCAGACGCCGTGTCTTATTTCAACATCGCCACACTGGTGACCCCGCAGACGCACACGCTTTGTGCGACGCAACCTTCTGGTCTGGACAACCACGCTGGCGACCCGACGCTGAAAAGAACACGCTGCCAGCAAACGCAGCACCCGGCAGTGATTCTCCGACGACGAGCGAACGCGGCAGCCCGACTGATCTGCCCTTCCTTTCTGCTTCAGGGAGACTTTGACGCTCTTCGGAGACCACCCACGACCAGGAAAGCTGAGGAAATTTCATGGTGAGGTCTGCACGCCTAGATCGGCACATCCACGCTGGACTGGCCGCTCTCACCGCTCCTGACACACGATTCTGTGTCTCCACACGAGAGCGCACACACCTTGCCCTCTCTCCACGACGGCGGCCCATGGCCGACGGAGAACGCGTGGACCTGAACGCACCATGACCCGGCACGAGCGATGACCAACAGCCCGAACAGGGGACACAATCGGCGCCGACTGCGCAGATCTCCATCAAGCCCCCTGACCCTGATTCGCCTCGCGACAGCGGACCGGCTATGCACAGAAGCCTCGCATCAGAACAGCGCAGCTGGAAGGCACGTGGCCGCAGCGCATGCCGCACACCAGAGACAAGCTGGCTCTACAGACTTATACATCATCCTCCGCCGCTGCACACGGCTCTTCAGGACTGCTCACACACCTGAAGCACACACGCAGCCCGCACACAGGATTTGGTGTAAGTCTCAGCCACGGCGCACGACGGGAATCCAGCCGTCAGCTGTCCCCGAGGGCTTTAGGGCCGCGAACGCACCTAAAGCCTAAACGCCAAGTCCTTCACATAGCTTCAGCTCCTGTTTTTCTTCATTGCCGGACTGAATCGCGAGAGGAATCAGAGACTAACTTTTCTTCCCACAGCCATGGACATCCCCCGCCACTTGCTACCCCCACCCTCCTCCCTTCCCCGGTACAGACTTTCCCCGCAGCTCGCCACCAAAGCGGGACTACCGAGGTCTCAGCTCCCCGCTAAGCCCTCTGGGGGGGGGGGAGTGTATGGGGTACCCCCCCACAGCAGCCACGGACAAACACAGCGCTCGACTAGAGCAATTAACAGGACAGTGAGATGTGTGTGTTGAGATCAATAGGCAGCCTTCCTGTGCTTAGTTCAGGCACCAGCATCCTGTGGATATGTATGACGCAAATGCAAACATTCATGCTTCCTGCTCGCATTGTGGTACAAATGTCACATGTCTGAATGCATTTCCTTTGATGATAAAATGCCTTTGATGTATTGTCCGTTGCTGGGTATTTAAGTGGCTGAATTCATATGTTCACTCTTTGTTCTTCCTCTTTCTGCTTCTGACTACAGCTCATGAGAGCCTGAGAGTGATCCCCAGCATGCATATACAGCAGCTGGGGTGAGCTCCGTGATGGCGATGATTTGGTCAATAAACTTCATTAAAACTCCAGACGCCGTGTCTTATTTCAACATCGCCACAGAATAAACATTTTCCCTGTTTTTTTATGGTTTGTTGTCTTTTATAGGACGGGATATATTTGCAAAGGGTTCAATTAGCACAGGAGAATGTGTTGTTTAATATAGAGGAGATATGACAAATGATGCAGAATCAAAGAGAAGAAGAAAACTCTACCATCCATCATGTGCTGCATTTATGTTTGCATTCAAGTGGAGAGAGAAAACATAGTGGTAAGACTTTAAGTTGCTCTTAAACTAAACTATACTATACCATATTATACTATAACAAGAAGCTCTAATTTTGTGGTGACATGTATTGTGATATTTGCATTTCAATCTCTTCCAGCACTGATGCCTCAAGAGAAGACGGATCATTTGGGCGTCTGGTTAATGATGACCACAGACATCCAAACTGTAGGGTGAAAAAAAAAAAAGTGAATGGAAATCCCCACCTTTGTTTGTTTGCCTTGAATGACATTAAAGAAGGAGAAGAAATTACCTATGACTATGGAGGTGAAGACTGCCCATGGAGAATACAAGTATGTTGCACAGCACACAGTATGCAGAATTGCTCATAGGTGTGGGGAGACTTGAATAACGAAACCGAATTGCCTTTAATTCCAGTTTATTTCAAGTAACCATTCCACTGTCTGCTCTCATTCCTGAGCAGCGAACAAAGAGGGTGAACACACCAAAGTTCTCCCTTTTAAACATTCTCATATCAAACCATTTCCCTCGCAGGGGAAATCACACATCTATATCAAAATCCCTTTATTCACATTCATTAACCTTTTATTTACATAACTCCCCCTGCTCTCCTCTCGAGCCTCAGCGGTCAGGAAGTCTTCTGTCCCCTGTCCTCCGCAGGGGGTCCAGGCTCTGCGGCTCCGCACCGCAGGGGGCTGCAGCTCCGTGGCTCTCCTTCATCGTGAGGTTAAATCACATATACAGTGTCCAACATATACATGTCTAACAACACAGCCATATAACCCCCCCCCCCCAAATGATGAAGAACAGACTAATTCCTAAAATTTAATAGCACCTTACTCACTACTGAATAATCAACACCAACATTCAGTCTGTGCGCCGCTTGGGCTTCAGCCGTCTGCCGAATCTGCTGTGAGTTGGCCCCGCCTTGCCTGCGGCGCCTTCCTGCTTCGGCTCTGTTGACTGAGGAAGAGAGTGATTATTTGCCCTTTGCGGGGGCCTGCCTCGTCAAGGCGCCACTGCGACCGGTACAGACACGTCCTTCATGACAAAAGCAGGTTTTAGTCTGTCAATACTGACTGTCTCTTTTCTGTCTCCAAAATCTAGCACAAATTGCTTATCACCTGCCTCCAGCACTCAAAATGGCCCTTCGTAAGGTGGTTTGAGCATTGCTTTTAGGGCTTCGCACCTGACAAAAACGAAGTCGGCATTTTTCAAAGCCTTGGGGACGAAAACTCGTGGAAAAGCGTGATGAACCGGACCCGGGAGCGTGTCTGCTCCCGTGCCAACTAACGGTCCCAGAGCAGAGAGAGGTGGGGGCTCTGGGTGCTCTGGTAAAAACTCGCCCGGCAGCCTCAGAGTTTGTGCGAATACCAGCTCCGCTGGGGAGGCGTCTAAGTCCTCTTTAGGCGCAGAACGCAACCCTAATAAAACCCATGGCAGTTTATTTACCCAATCTGCATCCGTGAGCGACGCTCTGAGTGCTGCCTTCAAAGACCTATGAAAACGCTCGCATAAACCATTAGCCTGAGGGTGGTAAGCCGTAGTGCGGTGAATTTTGGCTCCTAAGCCGTTGGCCATCGCTGACCACAGCTCAGAGATGAATTGCGGTCCTCTATCGGACATAATGTCCGACGGAACCCCGAAGCGCGCCACCCAAGCCGTTAAAAAAACGCGAGCCACCTCCGCGGCCGTGGTCGTCGCAAGTGGGACCACTTCCGGCCAACGTGTGGTGCGGTCCACCATTGTCAAAAGATGCGTGAACCCCTGTGATGCCGGTAGGGGGCCCACCAGGTCGACGTGCACATGGTCGAACCTTCTGGCCGGAATGCGGAACGGTTCTAACGGGGCTCTTGTGTGCTTGTGAATTTTGGCCCGTTGACAGGAAATGCAGGTTTTTGCCCATTCCTTCACGTACTTGCGCAGGCACGGCCAAACAAACTTTTCCGCCACTAGTTTCACCGACGCGCGCACCCCCGGGTGCGCCAGTGAGTGGACCGAGTCAAAAACACAGCGGCGCCACGTGGCCGGAACCACCGGACGCGGGCGCCCCGTCGACATGTCGCAGATCAGGGGGGGCATACCGGTTTGTAAACACTTGCTCTCAACCCTCTTGGTCCAGACTGGAGCGCGCGCACGTCTGCGTCCGCCCCCTGGTCCGCTGCCATGGCTGCGTAATCTATACCCACGTGCACCGGGGCTGCGCGCGCCACCGTGCCGCTCTCCTGCGGTGCGGTCACGGTGGCCTGTTCTGCCTCTGCGCGTGTTGGAGTCGTGAACGCGCGCGAGAGACAATCTGCTACTACATTGAATTTGCCCGCGACGTGCCTAATGTCAGTGGTAAATTCCGAGATTGCGGCCAGCTGCCTCTGCTGCCTGCCGGACCACGGATCTGAAATTTTGGCCATGGCGTATGTGAGCGGCTTGTGGTCCACATAAGCGGTGAAGCACCGTCCTTCCAGCCAGAACTGGAAATGACGAATAGCCAAATGCAGCGCCAACAGTTCTCTGTCAAACGCGCTGTATTTTCGTTCAGCCGCGCTTAAAGATTTGCTAAAGAAAGCCAAAGGCTGCCAAACTCCGGCTACCTGTTGCTCAATAACGGCCCCTATGGCTAAATCTGAAGCGTCTGTCGTCAGTGCGATACGTGCTGCAGGGTCTGGGTGGGCCAGGAGCGCAGCGTCAGCCAAGGCTTTTTTAACCTCTGTGAACGCGCGCTCCCGCTCCGGGGACCATTCGACCGCCTGGGTCGGTTTTTGTTTTTTTGAGCGCGGCATATAACGGTTGCATGATTTGAGCTGCGTGGGGCAGGAATCGGTTATAAAAATTCACCATCCCCAAGAATTCCTGTAGTGATTTGACCGTTTGTGGACGGAGAAAATCCGCTACCGCGCGTACTTTATCTGGTAACGGAACCGCTCCCTCCGGGGAGACGCGGTGACCCAAAAAATCGATCCGCTCGACGCCGAACTGGCACTTGGCTGGGTTAACTATTAAGCCGTGCTCTCCCAGCCTCCTAAAAACTGCAGTGAGGTGCGTTTCGTGTTCGTCCTCTGAAGTACTCGCGACCAAAATGTCGTCGAGGTACACAAACACGAAAGGGAGATCGCGTAACACGGCATCCATCATCCGCTGAAATGTTTGCGCCGCCCCTTTGAGACCAAACGGCATGCGTAAAAATTTGAAAAGTCCGAACGGGGTTATTACCGCTGTTTTAGGAATGTCCTCCGGTTGGACTGGGACTTGGTGATAGCCGCGAACTAGATCAATCTTTGAAAAAATGCGCGCCCCCGCCAGGTGCACCGAAAAATCCTGAATGTGCGGGATGGGATAACGATCGTGCGCCGTAGCGTTGTTTAGCCTGCGGTAATCCCCGCACGGTCTCCAGGAGCCATCGGCTTTCGGTACCATGTGCAGCGGCGAAGCCCACGGGCTCTTCGACCTACGAACGATGCCTAGCCTCTCCAGGCTGGCGAACTCCTCGCGCGCAATGGCGAGCTTAACTGCATCCAAGCGCCGAGCTTTTGCAAACACGGGAGGACCAGACGTGGGGATAAAGTGTTTCACCCCGTGCTTCGCGACCATCGCTGAAAAAGTGGGCACAGTGAGCGCTGGAAATTGGGTGAGGAGTGTGTGAAACTTACCACCTGCTGTAGCGACGTGGGTCTGTACTGGTGGCGGGGACACTCGAGCTGAACAGGGGAGAGAGTAAAAAGAGAGTGCATTTACCAGCCGTCTATTAGCAAGATCAACTAACAGATTGTGTGAACACAAAAAATCCGCGCCCAACATGTTGAAACTCACCGCCGCTATTACAAAAGTCCATTCATATGTGCGGCCATGTAAGCACAAAGGCAAGGTCCTTCTCCCGTAGGTGTTGATGTTCGAGCCATTTGCCGCCGTAGCTCCGCTACCGTGGGGTCCAGCCACCCGGTCCGCGTATGTTGGGGTGATGAAGCTCACTTGTGCTCCGGTGTCGATGAGGAACTCTCGTCCGGAGCGTGCATCCGTTATGTAGAGCAGCTTGCTGCATTCTCCGAGGGTCGAAGCTGCTAGCGACCCCCGGTCTTGCCGTTTCCCGAACTCCTGAAGTTGCAGGGCGGCACACACCTGCGTGCCTTCTCTGCGAACCTCCGATGGTAAAAGCAGAGATCTTCTCCTCCGCTGTGTCGTGTCCGCGCCTCTGCCGCCGGACCATTGGCTCCACCTCGTCGCGGGCGTGCTGCCGCCGTCGGCGGCCAGTCTGGGTCTGCCGCCTCTGGCTCCCCGCTGTCTCGGGTCGCCGCTGTGGTTGCTTGCCCGCCGCAGGCGTCCAGGATCCCATCTGCTTCCTGGGCCAGCTCCCGGAACTCCTCCAGGGTGTGACACTTTTTGCCGGCCAGCGTGCTTCTCGCATGCGCCGGGAGGTTGGAGAGGAAGATGAACTGAAAAATGAAATCATCGTTGTCCAACCCTCTCAGCTGTATCATCTCCTCCATCAGGGCGCTCGGCCTGTGTCCTCCTTGGTCTAACAAAGACAGGATCCTCCTCGCCCTCACTTCGGCCGAGGGGGTGAAAAACTTGATGAGGGTGGATTTCAGCTTGCCGTACCTGTCGGTCGCGGGTGGCTGCTCCACCAAGCTCTGCACGCACCAAGCTGTGCTGTTGTCCAGTTTCGCGATGACATGGTGGAACTTAGTGTCATCCACCGTTACTCCTGCGAGCGCGAACTGCGACTCTGCTTGCAGAAACCACGACCGTGGGTTATCCTGCCAGAAATCAGGCAGCTTAACGGCCACTGCGCTCGCCAGCTCTGAGCGCTGTGAGTCCGGGACCCTGAGAACTTCTTCGTTCATTCTCAACGTCGTCAGTCACCAATGTGGGGAGACTTGAATAACGAAACCGAATTGCCTTTAATTCCAGTTTATTTCAAGTAACCATTCCACTGTCTGCTCTCATTCCTGAGCAGCGAACAAAGAGGGTGAACACACCAAAGTTCTCCCTTTTAAACATTCTCACATCAAACCATTTCCCTCGCAGGGGAAATCACACATCTCTACCAAAATCCCTTTATTCACATTCATTAACCTTTTATTTACATAATTCCCCCTTCTCTCCTCTCGAGCCTCAGCGGTCAGGAAGTCTTCTGTCCCCTGTCCTCCGCAGGGGGTCCAGGCTCTGCGGCTCCGCACCGCAGGGGGCTGCAGTTCCGTGGCTCTCCTTCATCGTGAGGTTAAATCACATATGCAGTGTCCAACATATACATGTCTAACAACACAGCCATAATAGGGTTGCAGAATGTATAAAATAACTGAGGATGAGTAGGCTAGAATATGAATGTATTAGAAGTATATTAATCTAATTCAGCTATTATACGTTAAGAAACAGAATAAAAATAAATATGCTTGAAGAAATAAAATTCCATTCAAATGGTATCAGAATGACATTAGCATCACTTAAAGCTGTAGCCCATTATCAAATCCTAAGATAGGCTCATCAAACAGGAAATCAGAAGTTTTCAGAAGCTATTGTAGGGTTGTTTTTTTATAACACCACAGTAAAAATGATATATTTTTAATCCATTTATTTATGAGAATTTACCTAATATTTAGGTGTTAGAGAATGGGGTTGATGAAGTCATATGCCAGATGTTTTGAGCTTAAGTAATTTGTGGCATACAAACATCATATTGCAAACAAAGAAGGAAATGCAATCCAAAAAAACAAAAAAAATCCAAAGTCTAATCATAAAAAATCTATTTACTACTGGTTGAAGAAACTGTGAATGATATAAACATAGAGAACTCCAGCTAGCCTTTTCTTTCCAAGGCTCAGATGGATGACCATAGTGTAAAAACTCACCAGAAAGAAAACTATGTGCTACAACAACTGGGTGGATTGATTGATTGATTGATTGATTGATTGATTTGAACATTCCAAAAAAGAAAAAAAAAAATAAAACAAAACAAAAAACAAGCCAAAAATAAAATGTTCAAAAGTAGTGGGAAGAAGCCAGTGCTTACATAGTTCCACCCCTTTTCCATACCCAACAAATTACAGTATCACTCTTAGTCATCATTCATCCCACAACCACATTCACCATAATACACCCCATAGTCAAATTATACAACAGAAACGACACAACAACGACAGTCCATATTGACAACAATACCAACATCCAACAATAATTGTAACAATAATAAATAAATATTTCTGGTATGTTCAACACAAACACAGACAACACCATCACAATCACCATAACACAATAACACACATAATAACAACCTTTTTTCACTGAAGACACATTGTAATATCACTGCCCTTCATTTTTATACTGCTCAAAAATCATTTCTTTATATGTTGATTTAAATACATGATGTTTGGACATTGCCTGTGTTTCTCCACCAACCCATTCCACAATTTTACCCCACACACAGACACACAAAAACCCTTCCTAGAAGATCTTACTAAGTGCATTTTAAATTTTGTGTTTCCCCGTAAATTATATTTCCCTTCTCTCTCACTGAAAAGATTTTGTATACTGTGTGGCAAAAGTACTGACTTTAAACATTAATTGTGCTGTATAATAATGAACCAGATCCCGTAATTTCAATAACTTTGAATGTAAAAACAATAAATTGGTATGCTTAAGATACCCAACTTTGTGTATAACACTGACTGCCCTTTTTTGTAACATTAGCAATGAATTAAATGTACTTTTATAACTGTTACCCCAGACCTCTATACAATAGGTCAAGTATGGAAGTACTAATGAGCAGTACAAGATATGAAGTGATTTGTAATCTAGGACCTGCTTAATTTTATTTATAATTGCAATATTTTTTGCAACTTTGTTTTGTATGTATCTAACGTGTGGTTTCCAACTAATTTTATCATCTAGTATTACACCCAAAAACTTGATCTCCTTAACTTTTTCAATAATCACATTATCTATATGAATATGTATATTCATTTCTAAATTTTTCCATATCAGATCCTGGTGCTCTATATATGCAACTTACTATTATGTTTTTTCTATTTTCCATCGTAATCTCAATTGTTTAAAATTCCATACTTTCATTCACTGTTGATGCCATGCTGTCCACTTTTTAACTTTTTAATTTTCTTATCAACATACAGTGCTACCCCACCACCACTTTTACATTTCCTATTTTGTGTGTACATCTCATATCCATATAGTTCAAAATTTACACCTTTTTCTTCATTAATCCATGTTTCACTTATTGCAATAATCCTAAATGGTGTGTTAAATTGATTTAAAAACTCAATACTATCAAAGTTTGCATAGAGATGGCTACTATTAATATGTATTATTGTCAATGTCTGACCCGAATTCATAATTCCATTTAATTGTTGTTCATCATAATAAACACACTTATTATTAATATGATTAAAATAATTATTGTCTGGGTCAGTATCACCTAAAATGTCTTGTGGTTGCTGTTCAGTATTGAGAAAGATTCCAGCTTCAATTTGCTCTAATACACTTTCATTATTAAATGAGGAAGGATGATTGGTTAAAGTACTAATCATAAGTTATGTCAACAATGTACACCAAAATGAAAAAAGGAAAAAGAAAATCTCCCCTCATAATCTTACTGCACTGTTATTCTTGCATCAGGGCTAAAGTTTAAATTTGTCTAATTCCTCCATTTCTCTAATCATTATGATATTAGCTTCTTTTGGAGATCCAAGTAGTTTAATCCACACCTTACAGTTTTTTGTCCATGTTGATTGTATTTTTCCCTGTTTTCTGAGATCCCTTGCTTGTCTAGCTATTTCAGAGTTCTTTTTTGTTAAATGTTCATTTACATAGACAGCCGCTCCTCTCAGTTTTCTTGCTTGTCACAGAAAATCAGTTTTTGCTTTTCTGTTGACAAATCGGATGATGATCGCTTGTTTTCTTTTTTCGGTAACGTGTGGCAAGCCGAAATAGTCTGATTGCCCACATCAATGTTTTTAGAGTTGAAAAAATGTAATACCTGCTTCTCAAGAGTGTGTGATTCTGCCAATGTCTCATCCTCCCCATCCTGGTTACCAACTCCTGCTGTAACACATGCATAGGAGTGGTGTCTGGTGTTAAGACCGCTCACAATGACATCATCCATTCTTGTATACTGTTCTAATTCATCCACACATCTTTCTAAGAAATTAATTTTCTTGTCTTTTTCCATGATCTCAGCCTTTAATTCATGCACTTGGTCCACAAGGCCAAGAATCAAAGTTTGTTGTTTTGCTATCTTGGATATTTCCTCAGTCACAAAATTTAGTGAGAGTTTGATCTCCTCCAACTCCTCTCCATTTATCTGATTCCTTTTTGGAGGCATACTAACTAGACTGATTGGGATCAAAGAATCCGCCGGTGAAACCAAGGCTCCCTTGGCAGCTAGTGTCATCCTTCATTAATCCGCTTCAGCTCAGCTGAACGTCATAGAGTAGAATCGTCTCTCTCACAGAAAAACACCTGGTTCTTCAAACATGGATTATGCAGGAAAAGTCCCCAAACAAGTGATCCACGTCAGTGTCCTGACAGCAGAGTTGTGGTTAGCAGCAGCGAACCGTGGAAAATTCCAATCAAACAATTTCATAGTTTTCATAAGTAGAGCCTTATAATATGCGTTTACAGATGGCCAATATTGCAGCTGAAGCAACAACAGCAAATGTGTCTCTTCCTTCACTCCAGAGTCAGATGGATGATGCTAAAGTTTCAAACAGCTCTCCGGTACAGGTACTTCATGTTCATCACTTCAGATTTAATCCTACAGCTTCTCTTTATTAAGTTTATATATATACTGCTCAAAGAAAAATAAAGGGGACACTTTGAAAACACATCAGATTTTAATGGGAAAAAATAAGCTGGATATTGAAATTGTGGCAGGCTAGTCCAGCTTACTCAGATTAAAAAGTGTTCCTTTAATCTGTTCCTTTAATATATATATATATATATATATATATATATATATATATATATATATATATACAGTATATATATACTGTATATTTATTTATTTATTTTTTTTAACCAGCTAAAGTGGGAAAGACGTTTTTAGTGATGGCATTCTAGTCTCAATCAGTATACCAAACAACTTAATGTAATGCATGTAGAAGGTTAGTGGTAGTGGGGTGTTTAGAGCAGATTTTAACCATCGACCTTCAGTCAATGTCTTATTAAAAGCTGTCCCAAAAGTTGGATAAAACTGGTCCCCTAAAGGGACAATAACATTGTGTGTGAAAGGTCTCCACAAAGCCTGTTTTATTCAACAAGTGTGAGTGTCAACAAATGAGGAAAAACTAGAAGACTTTGACAAACTGGTCCCCATGAAGAGCTGTAATATTGTGTGTATGAAAGGTTCCCACAAAGCCTGTTTTATTTAATGTGTGAGAGTGCAGATAAAGGTTAGCTGATCAGAAGGCATGATTATCAGTATCCTTCAGTTTACTATAATGGAAACAGAAGGTTAGTGGTAGTTGGATGTTTAGAGCAGAATTTAGCTTTCTCATGGATTTTTTTTCTAGGTTAGTTATCACTATTTTCTGGACACTCACGATGTCACCGCAGCACACCTTTAATTCAGTTCAATTCAGCTTTATTTAGACTGCACCACATCACAACAGAAGCCGTCTCGTGGCGCCACAGTGCAGAAAAAACCACACAGTCTCAGAAAAACCCAGCAATCAGATGATCCCCTATGAGCAAGCACTTAGCGACAGTGGAGAGGAAAAACTCCCATTTGGAAGGGAGAAACCTCAAGCAGAACCAGGCGCAGGGAGGGAAAATCATCTGCTGTGACTGGCTGGGGGTGAGGGGATAGGGAGGATGGAGAGGATGGACATAAAGAACATAACAGTAAGATACCAAGTACTGTACATTATTGGAGGTAAGCCAGCAGTATGGATCAAATAACAACAGAACAAAAGTGGGGTTAAGAGACACAAAATCCCTCCTTAAATGTAAGCTATATTAAAAAGGAATGATTTTACCCTTTTCTTTAAAACAGAGACCAAGTCTGACTCTCGGACCCAGAGTGGTAACTGGTTCCAGAGAGAAGGTTAAGGTTCAGGTTCATGTTACTTTATTTGTACCCATAGGTAGATTTGTTTTGCAGTCTGGTGACATCCATATTTACAAGCCACAAATTACATTCAACACAGACAAACACAGGCACATATGAAGCTGACTATAAACATGATAAGGATACTCAAGGCTCCATCAATCAGGGTACTAAAAAGACAAAGAGATGGGAGAAAAACCAGAGGTAAGAGAGAAGGGTCATATTAAAAGCTAAAAACTAGTCAAAGAGGTTAAAAACTCAAAGGTCTAAAACCCAATAAAATATTTAGAATCCAAGTGACATTCTACAAAAAATAAGTAAATATAAAATGGAGTTAATAAATAGGTACCTAAATTATGTGCAATATATTTTTACAGCTTGTTCAACTCTTTGACAGCAGCAGGGACAAAGCTGTTTTTGTAGCGCTGGGTTATACTTTTTGGGACAGCAAACCTCCGTCTTGAGGGAAGAAGCTGAAAGTGGCAGTGCAAAGGGTGGGAGTCATCATTTAAAATGGAGATAGCCATCCTCTGTACTTGTCTGGTGTACAGGGATGTCAGGCTCAGCTGTGGCTCACCAAGGAAACGACTGGACCATCTAACTACCTGTTCCAAGGATTTCCTCTGTTTCAATTTTATCTGACCAAACCATGACACTAGAGAAAAGGATAAAACAGATTCAATAAAAGCCCGATAAAACATTGTCATTATGGTTCGGTCAATTTGGAAGCGTGTAAGTTTTCTCAAGCAATGCAAATGTTGCTGACCCTTTTTGCACACACTTTCACAGTTCTCTTCAAACTTTAAATTACTATCAATAATCGTCTCAAGATATTTGTAGGATTGTACACATTCGGTGGTCTGGCCTTTTAGTACGGTGACTTTGTGCCTGGGATTTTTCCTCCTAAAGTCAATAATCATGTCTTTAGTTTTTGTCGTATTCAGCTGCAGGTAGGAATCCTCACACCAGTGAACAAAATCATCAACTACTGGGCCGTGGCCACTCTCACCATCCTGGAGGAGACTGACAATAACTGAGTCATCAGCATACTTTATAATGTGTCTGTTGTCATGTCTGCTTCGACACATGTTTGTGTACAGGATGAAGAGTAGTGGTGACAACACACACCCCTGAGGACAGCCAGTAAAAGAGCACTTTAGGTCAGACAATGTACCGTTGATCCTTACTCTCTGCGTCCTGTTGGTTAAGAAATCCAGAATCCAACCCACCAGATTATTGCTCAAATCAAATTGCTGCAGGAGCCTTTCAGCTAAGATATGAGGTTGGATTGTATTAAAGGTGGAGGAAAAGTCCACAAATAAAAGTCTGGCGTGTGTCCCATTAAAATCCAGATGTTTAAAAAGCATGTTAAACAGAGTTACAGTGGCATCCTCCACTCCTCTGTGAGGCCTATATGCAAACTGCAGAGGATCCAATGCATGCTCAGTCTGCTTTAGGACCTCACATCTGACCAGTTTTTCAAAAATTTTCATTAAAATTGAAGTCAAAGCAACTGGTCTAAAGTCGTTTACCATTTTAGGACAGCTGGATTTTGGAACGGGAACAACCACAGCTTCTTTCCAGCTCTTAGGCACATGTTGTGTCTGTAAGGACTTATTGAAAATGTTATGAAATATAGGACTCAGTTCGTGTGCACAGGACTTTACCAAGCGCCCACATATATTATCAGGGCCCTGACTTTTGTTCACTTTTAAAGCGCAGAACTCCCTTTTAACATCCTGCACCTCAATATTAAAGTGCTGACTGTCTTTGAGTTTCTGTTTCAAATCTTGGGTTTCTGTGCTAAAATAAAAGGAGTCAAAACAGCCATAAAAACAATTAAGAGCATTAGCCAGCTCTGTGTCTGAATTAAAACCATCTAAAAACACACAATTACTGTGCTCTGAAGGCCTGCAATAGTTTTCATACTGGCCCAGGCTGAACCAAGTTTCTTTGTTGCCATCTCTCTTTCCAACTCTGATTTATAATTCTGTTTTGCTCTTAAAATTTCGGCCTTCAGCTCCTTTGTGGCAACCTGTAGCTCAGAAACAGACCCCTGTTTAAAGGCAAGTGCTTTCCTCTGTAAGCAGGATTTAACTGATTTTGTAACCCATGGTTTGTTGTTGGGATATAATTTTGACACGTTTACGTGGAACAATCTTATTTTTACAGAAAGCCATGTATGAGCATGTGACGTCCACCAAAGAGTCCAAATCATCCCCGCAGGCCAGTATGAACATCTTCCAGTCTGTACAGTCAAAGCATTCCTGGAGGCTGTGCACTGAATCTTCTGTCCACACATCAATGTCTCTCGTCTCCACCTTGCCTCTTCTATTCAATTCAATTCAATTCAATTCAACTTTATTTATATAGCGCCATTTCACAACAACAGTCATCTCATAGCACTATCAACTGTAGGGGGGACCCCCACAGTTGCAGAAAGACCCCAGCAATCAGGCGATCCCCTGTGAGCAAGCACTTGGCGACGGTGGAGAGGAAAAACTCCCTTTTAACAGGAAAAAACCTCCAGCAGAACCAGGCTCAGGGAGGGGCAGTCATCTGCTGCGACTGGCTGGGGGGTGAGGGGATAGAGAAGAAGAAAAGAACAGACATGTAGAGAGCAAACAGCACGATGGGGACTCAATCTATGGGAGAGAACAAACAGATGTTAATGACCAGCAAAAAAAAGTATTTCATAGAGAGTGAGGAAAGGAGTGAGGCCCAGTGCATTACTGGACGTCCCCCGGCTGACTAAACCTATTAGCAGCATAACTAAGGGAGGGTTCAGAAACACATGATCCCTCCCTAATTGTAGGCTATATCAAAAAGGTAGGTTTTAGCCCTATTCTTAAAAACAGAGATCGAGTCTGACTCCCGAATCCAGATTGGCAGCTGATTCCACAGGAGAGGAGCTTGATAACTGAAGGCTCTACCTCCCATTGTACTTTTGGTAATTCTAGGTATTACAAGTAATCCTGCATTTTGGGAGCGTAGTGCTCTGTTAGGATAATACGGTAGTATCAGATCTTTTAAATAAAAAGGAGCCTGATTGTTTAGAGCTTTGTAAGTAAGAAGAAGGATTTTAAACTTAATTCTAAACTCTATGGAAAGCCAATGAAGGGAGGCCAGAACCGGAGAGATATGATCTCTCTTTCTAGTACCTGTTAAAACTCTTGCTGCAGCATTTTGGATCAGCTGAAGACTTTTTAAAGATGTTTTAGGACAGCCTGATAATAAAGAATTACAATAATCTAATCTCGAGCTAACAAAAGCGTGGATCAGTTTCTCAGCATCACTCTGAGACAAGATGCTCCTAATCTTGGCAATATTACGCAAATGATAGAAGGCAGTCTTAGAAACAAATTTAATATGTGAATTGAAGGACAAATCCTGATCAAAAATAACTCCAAGGTTCCTCACAGAGCTATTAAGAGAAAGAGTAACCACATCCAAACTGAAAGTTTGATTTGGAAAGGAATTTCTAAGGTTTTTTGGACCAACAAGAATGACTTCAGTCTTATCTGAATTTAATAGCAGGAAATTACAAGTCATCCAAGCTTTGATTTCCTTAAGACAGGCTTCTAACTTGGCTAATTGATTACTATCATCTGGCTTCATTGACAGGTATAATTGTGTGTCATCTGCATAACAATGAAAATGTATACAGTGCTTTCTAATAATGTTGCCTAACGGAAGCATATATAAACTAAAAAGAGTAGGGCCTAGCACAGATCCCTGTGGAACTCCATGACTAAACTTTGAGTTGAAAGAAAACTCATTATTAACATGAACAAACTGGAACCTATCAGATAAATAAGATCTAAACCATTGCAACGAAGTTCCATTAAGTCCAACATAGTGTTCTAATCTATCAAGTAGAATATGATGATCGATAGTATCAAAAGCTGCACTAAGGTCTAAAAGGACAAGTACAGAAACTAGTCCATTATCAGATGCAATGAGGAGGTCGTTAGTGACCTTCGCTAAGGCTGTTTCAGTACTATGATGGATTCTAAACCCAGATTGAAACTCTTCAAGTAAACCATTTCCCTGCAGGTGGTCAAATAATTGCGTAGCAACAACTCTTTCTAAGATTTTTGAAATGAAAGGGAGATTAGAGATTGGTCTATAGTTAGCTAAAGCTCCTGGATCTAGCATTGGCTTTTTGAGTAAGGGTTTAATTACAGCCGTTTTAAAAGCCTGCAGTACATGGCCTGAAGTTAATGAAGAATTGATTATATGAAGAATAAAGCTACCAATAAGTGGGAAGACTTCCTTAAATAACCTGGTAGGAATAGGGTCTAAAAGACAAGTTGAAGGTTTGGATGAGGAAACTATTTTGTCTAACTCACAAAGGTCGATTGGAGTAAACTCATCAAGACAGACATCAATAAAAGGAGTTGTAGTAGTTACAGTATTTAAGTTAACTGTGGGAAGAATCTGATTGATTTTATCTCTGATGGATGAAATTTTATTATTGAAAAAGTTCATAAAGTCCTGACTAGTAAGCTCTAAGGGAATGCTAGGATTGACAGAGTCCTGACTCTTTGTCAACCTGGCTACAGTACTGAAAAGAAACCTGGGATTATTCTTGTTCTCTTCTATTAATGCAGAGTAATAACTCGTTCTAGCTTTTCTAAGAGATTTTTTATAAATTAAAAGATGATTTCTCCAAGCTAAATAGATTTCATCTAAATTAGTGGAGCGCCATTTTCTTTCTAATTGACGAGTCTTCTGTTTTAAGGTACGAGTTTCTGTGTTGAACCAAGGAGTTAGAAATCTCTGATTAGACTTTTTCTTTTTTAAGGGGGCCACCAAGTCTAGAGTCTGATGCAGAGAAGCTGAAACACTATCCACCATGTTATCAATTACAGAAGGAGCAAGCTGTCTATAGCTTATTTCCGTTGTGTTGACACATGGCATAGAGGAAACAATCTGCATAAATTTGGAAACAGCATCATCTGAGAGGCATCTACTGTAATAATATTTTTCTTTCGGAGCCAAATAGTCAGAAATAGTAAAATCAAAGGTTAACAGACAATGGTCTGATAGTACAGGGTTATGAGGAGACACTACAAGATTTTCTATTTCTATGCCATATGTCAAAACAAGGTCCAATGTATGGTGGAGGTAATGAGTAGAATTTCCTACTTTCTGAGAAAACCCAATCGAGTCTAATATTGAATTGAATGCCACATTAAGGCAGTCACTATCTACATCCACATGTATATTAAAGTCCCCTACTATAATTATTCTATCAGATTTCAGCACTAAATCAGCTAAGAAATCAGCAAATTCGGATAAAAATTCTGAGTAGGTTGATGGGGGACGATAAACTATGGCAAATAAAATTGGGTTTAACTTAAAATTGCTAAAGTGCCCAATACTGAGGACCAGGCCCTCAAAGGAATTATAACATGTTTTTTGCTTTACATTAACTAGTAATTTGGAATGGTAAATTGTTGCTACTCCTCCTCCACGACCAGAACTTCTGGGATTTTGACAGTTTAAATAACCAGAGGGAGTTGATTCATTTAAACCAGCATAATCCTCTTGTCCTAACCAAGTCTCTGTAAGGGAAATTAAATCAATCTGATGATCAATTAACAAATCATGGACTAACAGAGACTTGGGAGTTAGAGACTTAATATTTAATAAACCACATTTAATTTTTAAATTATGAGGAGGAACAGAGGCCAAATCATTCAATTTAGAGGCTTTATGTTTAATTTGAGTTTTACCAATATTTTGCTTTATCACTTTGAGATGCTTATACATTATATTTTTATTCACTTTGGAGGGAGCAGACAACGATTCTCTGATGGGGAAGACAGGGGCTAAGCTGAGGGGTGGCGGATGAAGAGGAGCTGCAGAGAGGCGTGTAAGACTGCGACTCTGCTTCCTGGTCCCAACTCTGAGTAGTCAGGGTTTTGGAAATTTGGATAAAAAAGATGCCAGATTGTTAGATAAATGAGAAGCACCATCCAAAGTGGGATGAATGCTGTCTCGTCTCATAAGACCAGGTTTTCCCCAAAAAGAGCTCCAATTGTCAATGTAGCCCACGTCATTTTTAGGACACCACACAGACAGCCAGCGGTTCAAGGATGACGAGCGGCTAAACATGTCATCACTGGTCAGATTGGGGAGGGGCCCAGAGAATACTACAGTGGCAGACATCGTTTTTGCAAAGTCACACACCGATTCTATATTAAATTTCGTGACTTCCGACTGCCAGAGACGGATGTCATTAATGCCGGCGTGAATAACAATTGTGGAATATTTACAGTTATTTTTAGCCAGCATTTTCAAATTTGACTTGATGTCGCCTGCTCTGGCCCCAGGAATGCATTGGACTATGGCCGCTGGAGTCTCTAGGTTCACGTTTCTGACTACAGAGTCGCCAATGATCACAGTTTTTTCCTCAGCGGGTGTGTCGCTTAGCGGGGAAAAACGATTAGAAACGTGAACAGGTTGGTGGTGTACCGGGGCTTTGCGACTAGGCTTCCTTCTCACCGTCACCCACCCAGTCTCCTCGCTGCTGAGGAGAGCCGGGGAACCGCTGACAGTGGGACCTAAGCTAGCTAGCTCCGCTGCAGCTAATGGGCGTCCGTCAAGATTAACTGGTGCAGACGGTGTTTCAATGCAGCGGAGCCGAGATTCCAAATCAGACAACCTCGCCTCGAGCGCCTCAAAAAGACAACATTTATTACATTTACCGTTATCGCTAAAAGAGGCAGAGGTGTAGCTAAACATCTGACAGAGCACACCAGAGGAGGAGAGGAAAGAGAGCTAGTAGCCATAGCTAGTGGCTAGAGAGCAAACCACAAAGCAAACCACACAGGCAGACAGCAAAACAGGAAGTGACGATACGTTACCACAAGGAAGTGACTTCAGTCTTATCTGAATTTAATAGCAGGAAATTACAAGTCATCCAAGCTTTGATTTCCTTAAGACAGGCTTCTAACTTGGCTAATTGATTACCATCATCTGGCTTCATTGACAGGTATAATTGTGTGTCATCTGCATAACAATGAAAATGTATACAGTGCTTTCTGAGAGCAGTTTTATATGTGGGCAGCAAATGTACACAGTTGTGATCTGAGGATCCTAAAGGAGGAAGGGGGAGTGATTTATAGGCCCTCTCTATGGATCCATAGCACAGGTCCAATGTCTTTTTTCACCTGGTTGGGCAGGAGACATACTGATAAAAATTTTTAAGTGTCTTCTTTAAAGAAACATGGTTAAAATCCTCAAGAATGAAGTTTGACGCCTCTGGAGAAATTGATTGCAGCTACTGGATCACATCAAAGATTGTGCTGCAGGCAGAGTCAGCGTCTGCCCTCGAGTGAATATACACAGTTGTGATGAAAAGTTGGGGGAACTCGCGAGGCAAATAAAAGGGGCGTAGTGACACAGACAGCAGCTCCACATCGGGTGTACAGATGCGCTCTCTGACTGTGACAGATGTGCAGTACTGCTTATTAATATATAAACATACACCGCCCCCCTGACGCTTCCCCGTTACCTCTTCCTGCCGATCCAAGCGCAGCGGGGCTCCAAAGCTATCAATCCACAGGTCTGCGTCTCAGTCATGCACAGTAAGCCAAGTCTCGGTATAAGCCATGACACAGCAGTTCTTAAAGTCCTTCTGGTAGCGTACATTCCCTTGAATTTCATCCACCTTGTTTCTCAGAGACTGTACGTTCCCAAAAATCATAGAAGGAAGAGGAATGTTACCAAACTGACTTCTTCTCAGGTGCAATTTCACACCTCCACGCCTTCCGCGCTTCCTTCTGCCGTCTCTCCTGTCTCTCTTTTCACCACTATGTCCATCTCTCAAAATAAAGTCCGGCAGTTGCGGCTTAGCCTCAATCACAGCCACTGCATCAACCGTGTTTAAATGCAGCAACATGTCCCTAGAATAATGTATTCTGGCCGCCATGATGCCGAACACGTTTACCTCATAGACAAAGACCCGGAGGAAAAGTAGCAGCAGTGCAAGAGAGGGGAGGAAGTCCATGTTGTTGGAACCAGGGAGCTCTTCGGGCTGCACGGTGGCGCAGTGGTTAGCACTGCGGCAGCACAGTTTACCCTTGGCCAGGGGATTGTGGGGATCGTGGGATCGTGGGTTCGATCCCAGCCCCCGACCAACAGTGATCTGTGTGGAGTTTGGATGTTCTCCCCGTGTTGCGTGGGTTTACTCCGGGATTTCTCCCGTTTCCTCCCACATGCCAAAAACATGCATGTTAGGTTAATTGGCTGTTCTAAATTGTCCCTAGATATCTGTTTTCTATAGGCCCTTAGAATAGAGGGTTAGTGTTAATGAAAGCGCTTTGAGTGGTCTTTGTGACTTGAAAAGCGCTATATAAGTGCAGGTTAGTTAGTTAGTTAGATATAGTCCACAAGCACTCCAGGCAGAAACGACACAGAGGATTTCGTAAAAACATATAAAAGTACATAAAAACAAACACACAGACGACAAACTTTTTCACCAGCTGCCGGTCGCTGCATGCGCATGCGCCCTTTGAGTCTTGGTAGCAGAAGGCTCTGCCTCACACTGTACTTTTGGAGATTGTGGGCACCACAAGTAAGCCAGCATTTTGGGAGTGTAATGCTCTATTAGGATGGTAAGGTAATATCAGATCTTTTATATATTGGGGGGGCTGATTATTAAGAGCTTTGAAAGTAAGAAGAAGGATTTTAAACTTGATTCTAAATTCTATGGGAAGTCATTGAAGGGAGGACAGAACCGAGAAGATATGATCTCTTTTTCTAGAACCAGTTAAAACTCTAGCAGCAGCATTTTGAATCAACTGAAGATTTTTTAGGATACTTTAGGACAACCAGATAATAACAAATAACATTAATCTAATTGAGAGCTGACAAAGGCGTGAATCAGTTTCTCAGCATCATTCAGAGACAAATGCTCCTGATCACGGCAGTATTGCGCAGATGATAGAAGGCAGTCTTAGAAACAGTTTTAATATGTGAATTAAAGGACAAATCTTGATCAAAAATAACTCCAGGGTTCCTCACAGAACTATTCAGAGTGAGAGTGGCGGCATCTAAATTAAGGGCATTACTTGAAAAGGAATTTCTAAGATGCTTTAGGCCAACAAGAATGACTTCAGTCTTACCAGAGTTTAATAGTAGAAAATGACAAGTCATCCAAGCTTTGATGTCCTTAAGACAGGCATCTAACTTGGCTAATTTATTACAATCATCGGGCTTCATTGACAGGTATAGTTGTGTGTCATCAGCGTAACAGTGAAAATGTATACAGTGCTTTCTGATGATATGGCCTAACGGGAGCATATATAAAATAAAAAGAGTAGGGCCCAACACAGCTCCCTGTGGAATTCCATGACTTAGCTTAGAGTTGGAAGAAAATTCATTTCATTTCAGTTTGTTCACATCAATGTGAACAAACTGAAGTCTATCGGACAAATAAGATTTAAACCACTGCAACGGAGTTCCACTCAGTCCAACAAAGCAGTCTAATCTATCAAGTAGAATGGCATGATCAATAGTGTCAAAGGCTGTACTGAGATCTAAAAGAACAAGAACAGAGACAAGTCCATTATCAGATGCAGTCAGGAGGTCATTAGTGACCTTCACTAAGGCAGTTTCAGTGCTGTGATGAGCTCTGAACCCAGATTGAAACACCTCAAACAAACCAACTCCCTGCAAATGGTCATATAATTGTGCAGCAACAACTCTTTCCAAGATCTTTGAAATGAAAGGCAAATTAGAGATTGGTCGATAATTGGCCAAAACTCCTGGATCGAGCGTTGGTTTTTTGAGAAAGGGTTTAATTACAGCAGTTTTAAAAGCCAGTTGCACATAACCCAGAGTTAAAGAAGAATTGATTATAAGAAGAACACGGCAACCAATAATTGGGAAGATAATTTTAAATAACCTGGAAGGAATAGGGTCCAAAAGGCAAGATGAAGACTTAAATGAGGAAATTATTTTATCCAACTCTAAGAGGTCGATTAGAGTAAACTTATCTAAGCAGATATCAATTCAGGGAGTTGTAGTAGTTAATGTACTTGAGTTTACGGTAGGAAGAATCTGACTGATTTCATCTCTAATAGATAAAATTTTAAGATTGAAAAAGTTCAGAAAGTCCTGACTAGAAAGCTCAGGGGGATGCAAGGATTGACCGAGTCCTGGCTCTTTGTAAGCCTGGCTATAGTGTTGAAGAGAAACCTGGGGATATTCTTGTTTGCTTCTATTAATGCAGAGCGGTTGGAGCGGCTCTTCCTCAGCCTCCTCAGACCCCAGGTGCAACACGCCCAGGACCGCCTGCAGTTTGCGTACCAACCAGGTGTTGGTGTGGAGGATGCCATCCTCTACCTGCTTCATTGAGCCCACTCCCATCTGGATAAGGGAAGTGGCACAGTGAGGATTCTCTTTTTGGATTTCTCCAGTGCCTTCAATACCATTCAGCCCCCCTTGCTTCGGGATAAATTAAGCAAGATGGGAGTGGACTCCCACCTGGTGGACTGGATCTCCGACTACCTCACTGGCAGACCACAATATGTCAGGCTGAAGGACATTACGTCTGACACAGTTGTCTGCAGCACTGGAGCCCCCCCCCCCCCCCCCCCAGGGCACAGTACTGGTCCCTCTTCTCTTCAACCCATACACCTCGGACTTCTGCTACAACTCGGAGCTGTGTCATATTCAGAAGTATGCCGATGACACAGCCATTGTTGGGTGTATCAGGGATGACAGAGAGGAGGAGTATCGAAGACTGGTAGGGGACTTTGCTGCATGGTGCCACACTAACCACCTACAGCTCAACTCCTCTAAGATGAAGGAGCTGGTTATTGATTTTGGGAGGTCGAGACCAAGACCTCAACCAGTCCTGTTAGAGGGAGCTGAGGTGGAGGTTGTGGATTCATACAAATATCTCGGGTTGTGGTTGGACAATAAATTGAATTGGACAACATACACTAGCCACTTGTATGGGAAGACACAAAGTAGGATGTACTTCCTAAGGAGATTGCGGTCCTTCAACATCTGCAGTAAACTTCTGCAGATGTTTTACCAGTCGGTGGTTGCCGGCGTCCTCTTTTACTCCGTGGTGTGCTGGGGGGGGGGGGCAGTATATCCAAGAAGGATGAATCCAGACTGGATAAACCGATCAGGCGGGCCAGCTCTGTGGTCGGCGCGAAGCTGGACACCCTGGTGAGGGTGGCAGAGATGAGGACTCTGAATAAATTGTTGGAAATAATGGACAATGTCAGCCACCCTCTGCACACCGTCATCAGTGACCAGAGGAGCCTGTTCAGTGAAAGACTGCTCCTTCCCAAATGTCGGACTAACAGGCTCAAGAACTCTTTTGTCCACCATGCCATCACACTCTATAACTCCTCACTTGGGGGGGGGGGGCATAGAGTACAGAGGACAGTAGGGTATCCATAGTGCAATAACCTTAACTTAACCATACTTATACAAGCCATATTTAGCTTTGTATTTATATTGTGTATATTATGTTAAGTGTTTATTTTTTTTTCTTTTTTGCTTTTCTGATCTGTATGCTCCTTTTATGTTCTGCTGGAAATTTTAAATTTCCCAGAGGGAGTCATCCCAAAGGGATTAATAAAGTTAAGTCTAATAGCTTGATCTAGCTTTTCTAAGAGATTTTTTATAGATTAAGAAATGATTTGTCCACTCTAAGTAGAATTCATCTGTGTGACGACGAAATGTCCCCACTGTTATGATTTATTGTATGTGTGATTATGTTATATTTGTAATATTGTAAATGTTATTATGATTGTTGTAAAAGTACACACATTATTTCTAGGATCTGTCTTTGTCTAATTTGAATGCCTTTGAGATAACTGTTATGATTAATTATTTGGGTAAACAGTTGGTAATTATTTAATCCACATACCTTTGCCAACATGCTTCCTGAGGGTGTCTGGGCAAAAGACTCTGTTAGGGGTCGAAGGCCTTTTAAAGGACACCAGCAGGAAGGAAGCATGTTATGGTGAGTTAGAGGGGTGGTTTAGATTTTGTAAATAGGGGTCTGAATTATTTATTGAATTATTTATAGTGTTATTTATTCTATGTTATTTATATGTCTTCTGTATATAGCTGGGGAATTATTTATGTACTTTTAGATGTTAGTGGGCAGATGTGGAAAATAGAAAAATGTTATTGTTTTACCTGGGACATATGGTATGTTCTAATTGATGTTAATTATCTCTAATAGTATATAACAGGTGTTGGGTATATTTGGAGAGTGCTTTTTTTAATGTTCAGTCCTCGTTGTTGTTGAGAGTTGTCGAGAGAAAGCAATGATGATGATGATGATTGATGGACAAACTCAAGTCGTGGTGAATTGTGTTGGATGTTTTGGAGTTATTACCTCTAAGTTTTTGGAATAAAAAATGGAAAATTGATTGAAACCCTCCTGCCTCAAGACGCTATGTTACAATTTGAATTAGTTGAACGCCATTTCCTTTCTAATTGAAGTGTTTTCTATTTTAAGCCCTGAGTTTCTGAGTTAAATCAAGGAGTTAGAAATCTCTGGTTAGACTTTTTCTTTTTTAAAGGGGCTACCAAATCTAGAGTCTGATGCAGAGAGGCAGTAACACCATCAACCATGTTATCAATCACAAATGGAGCAGACTCTCCATCATTTATTTCTGTTGTTTCTGTTGTGTTTACCCATGGCATAGAGGAGATAATCTGCAAAAATTTGGCAACAACTTCAATAATAAGAATAAAAAAATGGAAAATTGATTGAAAGCCTCCTGCCTCAAGACGTTACATTACATTTGGTGGCAGCAGTGCTCCGTTCCCAGGAGGACGCTATATTTTGTGGCGAAAGCGATGGTTCGCCCCTGATGAGGTAACATTTGGTGGAAGTAGCTGATGACAAGGGACGAAAGATGCCCCGAGGAAAAATAGTGAGGCAAGAGGAACAGTCTGACGGTGATGTAGCTATGGCAACTGAGGAGCCGGGAGCCAGTGGACTGAACGAGCTCAAGGAGCTAACGTGCCTGGTGAAGTCATTGGTGCGTTCACTGACTGTCAGAGACCGTCAGAGATTGGAGGAAGCAGCTCTTCAGGAACAGAGGTGGCAAACCATGGACAGCAAAATTCGGCAGATGCAGTCGCAAGTTGAGGAGTTGAGAGAGGAGTGTGGAAGCCGGGCTGAACGCAGTGGTGATGACGGTGCTTCAGGGGAAGACCCCAGGATGACGGCCAGTCGGGTCGGTCAGCAGGAGGATGATTTGCCGCTGCAGGTGCCGTTGAGGATGATGCAAACGCACCATGAGCCCAGGATGAATCCACTCTCCCCCGAGGACAACATTGAACATTATCTGTCGACATTTGAGAGAATCGCTATGGTCTGCTGCTGGCGCGAAGAAGAGTGGGCTATTCGGTTGGCTCCTCTGCTTACAGGTAAAGCGTGGAGCGCGTATGTTCTGATGGACATTGCAGACACGAATGATTATAGAAAAGTGAAGGAAGCAATTTTAAACAAGTATGAAATAACATCCGACACTTATAGGAGAAGGTTTCGTGCTTTGGACATTCATCAGGACGAAACCCCTCGTGAACTATATGTTCGTCTAAAAGACTTGTGCAATAAATTGATTAAACCAGAGACCTTAACGGTGAAAGACATTATGGAACTTATAATTTTGGAACAGTTTCTGCGGATGGTGAACCCGGAACTGGGAATCTGGATACAAGAGCGGGACCCGAAGACTGCAGAGGACGCTGCCCGTCTGGCGGAGGTTTTTCTGTCGGCCAGGTCAGGGAGCAGGAGAACTATTCTTGGCCGTGACAGCTCTTTCACCGCACGGAGTAAGTTTAATGAGGGTGAAAGGGGTGGTCCAGTTCAAAATAGGTTGTATTCCAGTACCAGTCAGATCACAAATGGCAGATATAATAGTAGCAGAAAGTCACGTGTTGTTTTGAATAAAGATATACGCTGTTATCAATGTAATAAGATCGGTCACACCCAGTATTCTTGTCCTGCCATAAAAAATGAGAAACCATCTTTATTATGCTCAGTTCCAAGACCTACTCTGTCAGCACCAATTTATGGTGAAATATATAAAACTAATATTTTGCTTAATGGTCAGTGTAAAGAGGCCTTGTTAGACTCCGGTTGTTTCCAGACTGTTGTTTTGCCCAGTCTAGTCCCTAGAGAGACATGGAGTGAGTCTACAGTGAATATTACTTGTGTTCATGAGGATAAGAAGTTGTACCCGACTGCTGAGGTCTATTTAACAGTGGGGGGTCAAACTTATCTCCTTCCTGTAGCTCTTGTGCCTGATTTGCCTTATCCAGTTATTCTTGGCAATGATGTTCCAACTTTGTTGGACATTATACAACAGGATAGAGACGAACAAACTGAGGGACAGGCAGGTGGCGCTATTGAGCAGAGGCTTGATGCACCTGTTGAAAAAATTTGTAATATGGTGACAACCAGGGCACAGAGGGTGTAGAGGGCTGCCAATGTTCTTCAGGAGCTGCCATTTTTTGATTCTGAGATAGAGGCAGGCCCTAGTAAACAACCTAAATCCAAGGCTAAGAGGAGAAGAGATAAGGTGTTAGCTTCTGTAAAGAACTTGGGTGAAGAAACATCACAACTAGATCAGTCAGTAGAGTTTGACATCCCTCCTGACATAGTTGAATTACGGAAAGCTGACCCAGCACTTGAACCATGGTTTAATAAAGTCTCGGAGATTGAGGGTGTGAAACAGGGTAGAACGGATTGTTTGGCTGAGGCCATGTATGTCATAAAAAAGGGCATTTTATACCAACAACAAGGTGAAGTTATGGCCATAGCTTTGCCACAGGACCTCACACCAAAGATTATGGAACTGGGACATGTTATCCCTTGGGCAGGTCATCTAGCCTTTCAAAAAACTTTGCAGAGAGTTGCTAGAAGGTTTGTGTGGCCGGGAATGTATACCCAGATAAAGGACTTCTGCACATCATGCTCAATATGTCAGATTACATCACCTAGGGGAGTAGCCCGTGCCCAAGTGCAACCATTACCAATCATTGGAACACCTTTTGACAGAATAGGGATGGATGTAGTTGGCCCCCTAGAGAGAAGCTCCTCTGGTAATAGATACATTTTGGTAATTTGTGACTATGCTACTCGGTACCCAGAAGCCTTTCCCCGGAAATCTATCAAGGCTAGGCAGGTTGCTAACTGCCTTATCCTGTTATTTTCAAGGGTAGGCATACCTAGAGAAATTCTGACAGACTGTGGAACAAATTTCTTGTCCTAACTGTTGCAACAGGTATATAAGCTGTTGGGTATTAAGGGTATTAAGACCACCCCATATCACCCTCAGACTGATGGACTAGTGGAGCGATTCAATCAGATTCTCAAAAACATGCTGCGGAAATTTGTTTCTGAAACGGGCTCGGATTGGGACCAATGGGTACCTTATTTATTGTTTGCTCATTGGGAGGTGCCCCAGGCTTCAACAGGGTTCTCACCTTTTGAACTGCTGTATGGTCATCAGGTGAGGGGCCCATTGGACTTATTAAAGGAGCACTGGGAGAGTCCACCGAGTGATCAGGACAATGTGGTCTCATATGTTATTAAGGTGTAGAAGATGGATGGATGGATGGATGGATGAGAGAGAAACTGGATCAAATGACTGCTTTGGCTCAGGAGCACATGAGGACGGCGCAGGCCAAACAAAAAACTTGGTATGACAAGAAGGCCAGAAAAAGGGTTTTTCACCCAGGACAACAGGTTTTGTTACTGCTGCCCTCGTGTGACAGTAAGCTGTTGGCTCAATGGCAGGGGCCGTATGAAATCTTTAAAAAAAGTAAGTGCAGTGACATATGAACTATATATGCCTGACAGGAAGGTAAAACATCAGACCTTCCACATTAACTTATTGAAAGAGTTTCAGCAGCCTGGTTGTACTGTTATCACTACGTGTTATATACACGGTGTATGTGAACGCAGATTAACAGCAAGCCAAACTCGTTTTTCACGAGCCAGGAAACCGAGCGTCCTGCTCCTTTATTCAAGTCTTCTTAGACAGCTTACAGTTCTTTACAACTGTGGCTTGAAGAGCTCAATGAAAAGCCGAGTGAAACTAAAAAATAAAAACAGAAAATAAATACATTTTAGTAAGCTAGCGGGCCCCTGGGATTGGACTAATTCCTGGAACAACACATTCACAATACATTTAGCAAGCTAGCGGGCCCCTGAGATAGGACTAATTCCTGGAACAACACATTCACAAAACGATCCCAAGTTAACGTCTAACAAAACTTATAAAATTAACAAAACACTAATCAAACTTACAGCCATTGCTTTCGAAGGTGTAGAAAGGGTTTTAACACACAGGAGGAGCGTCTCAGACATTCACGGGCAGGTTATGCTTTCTGCCTTTTTTTTCTTCTCTCTCTTACCAATGTCCGCTTCTTCTACCCATAAATCACAGCGGCTACTGACTGCGCTTTCAACGTAAAATACAGGTGAATTGCTACTAACTATATAGAAATTACTTTTAACACAATGACTATTTTCTTAACATGAATTATTACAAATGAATTATGATACTCTACCATGAACTTGTGAACTATTTCAACCTCTATAAAACACACTCTACTGAGGGCAGAACACTCCCCGCCTGGCATTACTAATGCCACTACTTCTTTTTATCTATCATTTCATTCTCTAAGAGCATAACAACATCTGAGATAGGACGTAAGTAAGTCTTTGAAACACCCTGGGATGATGTCCTCACTTCGACCTTTCTGACCTTCCCGTCGCTGCTTGGAAAGGTGGATGTGATGATGGCCATTGTCCATTCATTTCTGGGTGCTTGGTCCTGTTTCAGCAGCACTACGTCACCTGTCTGTAGGTTGGAGTGTGTTGTATGCCACTTGCGCCTTGATTGGAGGGTGTTGAGATATTCGTTTCTCCAGCGGCTCCAAAATTCATTGGCGAGTGCTTGCACTTGTTTCCACTGGTTTTTGAGCAGGTCTTTTCCACAAAAGTCTCCTGGTGGAGGGGGAACATGCTGCTTTTGGGTCAAGATCATTGCGGGACAGAGTAGGAATGGTGAAGAAGGGTCTGTTGAGATGGGAACTAAGGGCTTTGCGTTGATTATAGACGTTACCTCAGCCATTAAAGTACAAAGCACCTCATGCGTCAAACGGGTGTGTTTGTTTTGCAAAAGCATAGAGTCCAGCATTCTGCGAGTGACCCCAATCAGTCTTTGCCAGACGCCTCCCATGTGAGAGGCATGCGGGGGATTGAACTCCCATGTGCAACCGTTGGCATGAAGATAGTTGACGATGTTGGGAGGGTTCTTGTTTGGTTGTGCCATACCTAACTCCACGCTCGCTGCAATGAAGTTAGTGCCTCTGTCAGATCGCATTTGCTTTGCTGGGCCTCATATTGCGAAGAATCTGCGTATTGCATTTATGCAGCTGCAAGCGTCCATAGATCCAATGACTTCAATATGCACGCCTCTTGTGGTCATACACATGAAGAGTATTGCCCACCTTTTTCCTTGTGCAGCTCCACCTCGTGTGTGTCGAGTGACTACTGACCCCGGACCAAATACGTCCAACCCGACATATGAAAATGGAGGGCATGTTTTGAGTCTCTCAGGTGGGAGATTTGCCATTTTCTGAGTCTCTAGTTTTCTCCTGAGTTTCCTGCACATTACACAATGGTGGATAATGGACAAGACCAGTCTTTTGCAACCTACAATCCACAGTCCGGCTTGCCTAATTGCGCTTTCCGTGAACTGCCTTCCTTGATGCACAACTTTGGCATGATAGTGACGGACAAGCAGTTGAGTTACATGATGCTTGTTTGGGAGTATAGTTGGATTCTTGGATGCTGTGTTCAATGAAGCATGTTTGAGGCAACCTCCAACCTTGATGAGGCTTTCACTCATATAGGGATCAAGAGCCACAATGGGACTTGAACTGTGGATGGTTTGGTTGGCATGGAGAGCAGCATACTAGTCGGGAAAAGCGTCTTTTTGAACAGACTGGAGGATGAGGTTACTGGCAGCATCCAACTCCTCTGGAGTGCGTGGCTTGCTACATCGATGCCAGCCCTTGCATGAATGATCTGACAGGTTGCTTGATGAGTGAGAATGAGCTTGGTGAATTAGGAATGCAATGGCACGTACTAATGAGTTCCAACTTGAAAAGCGCTGGAAGCATTCTGGTAAAGGCCCGTTCTTCTGAATGTGAGTAGAAAAGCTAGCGACTTTTCTGATTTCAGCGTCTACTTCAGGCTCGATTAACTCGAAGGATTCAGGTGTCTTGGATTCAGGTAGTTTGTAAAGGAAGTCTGGTCCCTTAAACCACATAGTGTCCATGAGCTGTGATGCAGGTATTGACCTGGTGGCTAGATCAGCTGGGTTTTGCTCTGATGTGACGTAGTGCCACTGTTCAGGGGATGTGGACTGACGTATGCGATGAACGCGGTTATGCACATAAACATAGAAGCACTTTGAATCATTGCAAATGTACCCAAGAACCACCTTGCTATCACAGTAGAATTTGACAGCATTTGGTTTGTGATCAAGTTCATCCAGAATGAGCTCCGCCATCTCAACCGCTAGAACTGCTCCACAAAGTTCGAGGCGAGGTATCGTGGGCTCTGGTTGTGGTGAGAGTTTTGCTTTCCCAAGCACAAACCCGACTTCACATTGTCCTTCTGCATTGACTGTCTTCAAGTATGCTACTGCCGCAATAGCCCAGCTTGAAGCGTCGGAAAAGATGCACAGTTCGGTGTAAGTGGACTTAGAGAGGGAAGCTGGTACATAGCAGCGTGGCACTTTAAGACTGCTAAGATCTTGGAGGGACATTTTCCATGTTTCCCATGAGTCCATTTTGTCCTGAGGGAGAGGAGCATCCCAACCTTGGACACCATTCGACAGTTCCCGTAACAAGAGTCTGCCTTTGATTGTCAATGGTGATGCTAGTCCCAAGGGGTCGAAGATACAGTTAATTGTTGACAGAACCCCACGGCGGGTGTAGGGTTTGTCATCAACAGCAACCTTGAATGTGAAAGAGTCAGTGTTTATGTCCCAGCACAGGCTTAGACTTCTCTGAGCTGGTAGAGTGTCATCGCCGAGACTCAAGTCTTTAATACCGGTGACCAGGTCTTCTGGCTTGAAGGCTTGCATGACTGAGACGCTATTCGAGGTGATTTTGTGGAGCTTGAGATTGGACTCGGCCAAGGATGCACATGTGCGCTTGAGCAAGTCTATGGCTGCAGATTCAGTGGGGAGCGAAATCAACCCGTCATCTACATAAAAGTGTCTCTCAACAAAGTGTCTTGTGTCTGCTCCAAACTTTGGCTCACCTTTCTGGATAGCCCTGTGTAGGCAATAGATAGCTACTGCTGGCGATGGGCTGTTTCCAAAAACGTGCACCCGCATGCGGTACTCCTGCACCTCTTTTGACAAGTCATTTCCCTTGTGCCACAGGAACCTCAAATAGTCTCTATGGTCTGGTCTGACTAGGAACCCATAGAATATTTGCTGGATATTGGCAGTGACTGCGACGAGCTCTTTCCTAAACCAAATCAGCACACCGAGGAGGGTATTGTTAAGATCTGGACCTGTTAACAGTACTGAGTTGAGTGACACACCAAATTGCTCGGCACTTGAATCAAAGACAGCCCGTATCTGACCGGGCTTCTGGGGATGATATACCCCAAAAATGGGCAGGTACCAGCATTCAGTGTTATCAGTGATGGGTGGAGCGATCTCTGCGTGATTGTTCTCGAACAGCTTGTCCATAAACTCTGAGAACTGTTCTTTCATTTGAGGGTTTTTTGTTAAGTTGCGTCTTAGTGAGCCGAGTCTAGACAATGCTTGGTCCCTGTTATTTGGGAGTGGCAAGCGAGGAAACTTGAATGGCAGAGGAGCGATCCAGTTGTTATTTCCATCCTGGTGGACTTCTTCCTCCATTATCTTTAGGAAGGTCTCATCTTCGAAGGACACGGCACACTTGTTATCATTCTCTGTGCACTCAAAAACTTTGTCCCCAAGCTTTTCTTCCACTGCATTGGGTTTTGAGCTGCATTTAGAGAGGCCGTCCTTGTGCTCCCCACCGTAGCATGGTTTCTCTTTGATGTTGATGCTGTTAGGACAAGGAGTGAAGAAGGATGGGCGTCCGTTGGAGAGCATGTACATTTTATAAACGTTGACAGTTGGCTTATGAGAGTTAAGGCACACCTCCCCTACAATTACCCAGCCTAGGTCCAGGCATTGAGCAAAGGGAGCATTGTGGGGTCCGTTGACTTGTTGCCTTACTTTGTGGACTCGTAGGATGTCTCTGCCCAGTAAAATTGCCATCTGAGCATCTGGGTCATACTTGGGGATGAGAGGAGCGAGGTGTTTTAAGTGGGCGTGAGCAAGAGCGACTTCGGGCGTAGGTATTTCATCCCTACTGAACATTATCTCGTCGCATTCAAGGAGAGGAGGGAGGTCTAAGCGTGGGCCTCCGCCTACTGGCTCGATTTGGAACCTCGCTGCTTCCCTGCCAAGCATTTCAGTTAAACCAGCACATGTTCTCATGTGGTATGTCAGAGGGCTACCCTTGATCCCAAACAGCTCGAAGAATTCAGGATGGGCCAGCGATTTATTACTCTGATCGTCAAGGATTGCATACATCTTAACGGAGCGTTCTGGTTGGCCTTTAGGGAAAACTCGAACTAGACATACCTTTGAGCAAGAACGTGGGGGATTACCTTCGCCGCAGATCTCAGTGCACCGTGACGTTACCTCGGGTGGCGTGTTGTCTCAGGGCTGAGGCTCTGGTTCAGGTGTGTTTTCTGGCTGGGGTTGCTGACTTGAATCAGGATGCATGGCAGAGCAATGTCTTTCACTTTGGCACTCCTTGCACTTGAGTTTCGTGTCACAGTCCTTTATTGCATGCATGGGAGAGCAGCAGCGAAAACATCGTTTGTATTCTTTGAGTATGCTTTGCCTTTCCTCTAGCGGTTTATTCTGAAAAGCTCTACATTTGGCTAGAGGATGCATTTTCTTATGGACTGGACAGTAGCGTGTTAAATCGTCCTCTTTAGTACTAGCAGGAGCAGTTGTGTCGACCTCTGTTTTGTTTACAGTTAGAGGTGTTCTGTAGCTAGTTTGTTTGAATGGTGGTCTCTCACCTTTGCTGAAGGGTTGGCTGCTACATGTGGCAAGACTTGGGTCATTTCTTGCTTTAGCCTCATCTTGGACAAACTCTACAAAATATGAGAAGGGAGGAAAGGTTACATCATATTCTCGTTTGTATTTTGAGCCCACGTGCAGCCATTTATCTTGTAAACTTGGAGGCAACTTTTCAACTATGGGCTTAACCCCACAGGGTGTGTCGAGGTAGGTGAGGCCTGGGAGATAAATTTCATCTTTAGCGACCCGCAGCTCTAAGAGTAAATCTCCAAGTTTCCTGAGTTTTACATTGTCTCTGTTTGTAAGGCGAGGGAAGTTATCTAGTTTTTTGAACAAGGCGTTTTCTACTACTTCTGGCGTAGCATAACCTTCTTCTAGCCTGTCCCATGACAATTGGAGAGCAGCTTTGGGGTTAGTGGTATAGACAGCTCTGATTCTTTTAACGTGCTCTGAGGACTCTTTACCAAGCCACTTGACTAGGAGATCTAACTCCTGGCTATATGTGAGACCAACATCTTCAGTTGCATTTATGAATGACGACTGCCATGCTCTAAAGTTTTCGGGGGTGTCATCAAACTTAAAGAGTCCGGTTGTGATTAGCTCTCTGCGCGCGAGGAACCTAGCAAAGTCTGCCATAGGTGGGTCACCATTGTGGGAAGCATGGTAGCTGTTTGGCCTGACATAGTCTCTCAGTATATCGATAGATTCATTTTTTACGTACATTTTCTTGAATGTTGGTGGAGAGAGAGTTTGTTCGGGTCTCCTCGGGGTGAATGATTGCGCCCTTTGTGTGGGTTCGACTTGAGGTGTTTCTTCTTCAGCTGGTCGCGCCTGTGACTTTAGCTGGATTTGGTGGTGCACATACTCCATAGTTCTCTGTCTGACCGCTTGTAATGGAATTGCGCTCCTTACACTCTCTCCTTTGTCCAGCTCGGCAGCTGCAGC
The DNA here is from genome assembly GCA_020510985.1 of Pholidichthys leucotaenia. Lineage (NCBI taxonomy): Eukaryota > Metazoa > Chordata > Actinopteri > Cichliformes > Pholidichthyidae > Pholidichthys > Pholidichthys leucotaenia. The sequence continues at coordinate 366,596 of JAJAQF010000019.1, forward strand.
AGCTTCTAGAACTTCTGCTTTTGCTGTGGCAGCCGCTGTTTCCTTTTCTATGTCCCGCATCCCCAGATCCAGCTCCAGCTTTGCTTGTTGCTCCGCTTGTTTCTTTGCTTGTTCTAGCTTTGCTTGTTGTTTAATTTCTAATTGTCTTTTACTGTACAAGGCTCTAGCATTCACAGCTTCAACAGAGGCTAGTGCCATAATGGCTGCTTCCATTACGTTGGACCTCGAGGACAACCTGGAGCTAGAACGTCTGGAGCTGGAGCTAGCATTGTATGATGATTTGACTTCAGAGTTCGCTTTTTCTTCTGCCCTCTTCTCTTGAGTGTCGTCCATCGCTGTGTCGTGAATCTTAACTTCACCAACTGCTGACGTGGCTTTTCACTGTACTGTTATCACTACGTGTTATATACACGGTGTATGTGAATGCAGATTAACAGCAAGCCAAACTCGTTTTTCACGAGCCAGGAAACCGAGCGTCCTGCTCCTTTATTCAAGTCTTCTTAGACAGCTTACAGTTCTTTACAACTGTGGCTTGAAGAGCTCAATGAAAAACCGAGTGAAACTAAAAAATAAAAACAGAAAATAAATACATTTTAGTAAGCTAGCGGGCCCCTGGGATAGGACTAATTCCTGGAACAACACATTCACAATACATTTAGCAAGCTAGCGGGCCCCTGGGATAGGACTAATTCCTGGAACAACACATTCACAAAACGATCCCAAGTTAATGTCTAACGAAACTTATAAAATTAACAAAACACTAATCAAACTTACAGCCATTGCTTTCGAAGGTGTAGAAAGGGTTTTAACACACAGGAGGAGCGTCTCAGACATTCACGGGCAGGTTATGCTTTCTGCCTTTTTTTTCTTCTCTCTCTTACCAATGTCCGCTTCTTCTACCCATAAATCACAGCGGCTACTGACTGCGCTTTCAACGTAAAATACAGGTGAATTGCTACTAACTATATAGAAATGACTTTTAACACAATGACTATTTTCTTAACATGAATTATTACAAATGAATTATGATATTCTACCATGAACTTGTGAACTATTTCAACCACTATAAAACACACTCTACTGAGGGCAGAACACTGGTCATCAGCAGCAGCAACCTGTTTTTCAGGAGACACATCAGCTCTTCATTTGTGCGACGGAAGTGGATGAAGAGAGAGATCAGTCTTTTCCCACAAATGTGTCAGAGCCTTGTTTATTTCAAGTGTCTCATTTGCAGGTGGATCAGCAGAGAGAATTAGAGGCACTGTTAGATCCAGAATTGTTTCAGGAGAGACCTGGTTTCACCATTGTAATGTTCTCCTGGAACATGTAATGACGAGGCACACACACCGGGTGTCAGTTAGGACTTTTACTTGTCACTTCAACTGCAACCAACAACTAACCACACAGTGGCTCATGTACAACTCCTTTTATAGTCAGGTCATGGCCAGGGTCATACTGCCCTCTTGTGGTAACTCTATAGGAACTTCACATATCAATACATCTCCCTTTTTTTTTCAAGTAAAGGTCATGTCCAACTATAAACTTTTCTCAAATTTCAATAACCCAAATAAACTCCATTTCTTTTTTTTTACATCTTTGTCATCCTTGTACACTGAATCACAACTTTAACATTTTTTCTGTTTTCAACTCAACATCAACACTTTTTTTTTTTCATTCATCTCAGTACTCCTTACATTTCCTCAATCAATCTTTTCGGTTTCACAATTTGCCTTTGTGAGCATCTCCTTTGTGTCACCTCAGTCTGTTCGTTAGTGTCTGTCTCTGTGTTCTGGTTCTCAGCCATTTCTGGTTGTCTGGTTTGACTGGGAATTGGCATGTCGGTTGTTTCACTGTCTGTGACTCTCATTTTTGTCTGAGGCACTTTCAGTAAGTGACGTCGGTTTCGCCTCATTGTTTTCCCATGCTCTGTGATGACTTCATATGATCTTGGAGTTGTTTCTTTGACCACTTTTGCCAGCGGTCCCCATTCTCCATCACATCTCACTCGCACAATGTCCTCATGTGCAAGTGTTCTCAGAGGTCGTGCTGTTCTGTTGTACAGTCCTGTTTGCCTCTCATCACGCCTCACATCTCTCTTTTCCATCACTTGAGATGCTGATGGAAGTCGCGTTCTGAGTTTTCTGTTCATGACTAACAGATAGTCCTTGCCCTTAAGCTGAAATAGATCCATGCCCACTTTTCTCCATGGCCCTTGAGGCTTCTCATGGGGCCTCATAGGCTCCTTTGGCTGTTGATACCTGTGGCGCTGGCAAATCTCACAGCGCTGCACATATGCCTCAATGTCCTTGTGCATGTTGGGCCAATACAAAACATCACGTGCACGTCTTTTGCACTTTTCAATACCCAAATGCCCCTCATGCACTAATTTAACCATTTCTGATCTCATGGAGGTAGGTATGACTATCCTTGTACCCTTTAACAGAACCCCATCTAACACAGACAGTTCACCTTTAAAGTGTTGGTAAGGCTTGTCAATCATAACCTGTCCTGGCTGATGTATCTGTTCCATTACTCTTTTTAGTTTCTCATCTTTTTGTGTTTCTTTCACTATCTTCGTCCATTTTGCATCTGACACTGGCATGTGTGCCTTAATAGAGTCTACATGTATTTGCACAGCTTCCTCTGTTGTGCTGCTGGTGTTGCTCAAGCTAGCCCTACTCAGCGCATCAGCTACAATTAGTTGCTTGCCTGGTGTAAACTCAAATTTCAAGTCATATTTCTGTAATCTTAACATTAGACGCTGGATGCGCGGTGGTGCGTCACCCAGTGGCTTCTGTGAGATAGCAATCAGTGGTTTGTGGTCTGTTTCTAGTATTACTGACCGTCCATACACATATTCATGAAACTTCTCACATCCAAACACTGCACCTAGAGTCTCTTTCTCTATTTACGCGTAATTTTTTTCTGCGCTTGTCATGGTGCGCGATGCGTATGCGACTGGATACCACTCTGTGTCATGTTTTTGCAATAGCACAGCTCCTAGGCCGGCTTTGGACGCATCTGTGGACACTTTTAGCAGTTTGTCCTGATCATAGAATTTTAACACTGGCTCCTTTATTAGACTGCTTTTGAGCCACTCCCATTCTCTGGCATGCTCTGCCATCCACTGCCACATTGTATTGGTCTCTAACAAGCTTCTAAGAGCTATTGTGTTAGCTGATAGATTTGGGATAAATTTCCCCATGTAATTGACTAGCCCTAAGGCTCTTTGCAAGTCATTTTTGTCCTGCGGTACTGGCAGCTCTGCTATGGCCCGCACTTTTTCTGGATCTGGTTGCACGCCTGCCCCAGATAATTTCTCTCCCAGGTATGTAATCTCCCGTACCCCGAATTGGCACTTACTCTTATTCAGTTTCATACCTGACTTTTGCGCCTGTGTGAGAACTGTAGCCAACCTTTCGTCGTGCTCCTCTTTTGTTTTTCCCCAGACTACCACATCATCAAGAAAAACTCCCACCCCTTCTATTCCGTCAAACAATTGCTGCACAGTTCTATGGAAAATTTCAGGGGCTGAGCTAATCCCAAACGGCATTCGTAGAAAGCAATGCCTTCCAAATGGCGTATTAAATGTGCACAATTTAGCGCTTTCCTCGTCGAGCACTATTTGGTAAAACCCAGATTTGGCATCTAATTTTGTGAAGTAACTTGCTCCACTCATTGTGCTGGTTATGTCAGATTTTGTTGGTAGCCTGTAATGCTCCCGCTGTATTACTTTATTTAGATCTTTTGGATCTATGCACAATCTCAAATCTCCATTTGGCTTCTCCACTATAACTAGTGAGTTAACCCATTCAGTTGGTTCTTCTATTTTTCTGACCACTCTGTCTGCTATCAGTGAGTCTAGTGTTTCTCTCAGCCTCTTTTTAAGAGCTATTGGCACTTTTCTTGCTGCATGTATGACTGGCTCTGCATTCTCTTTCAGCCTAATTTTTTGTTTGCCTGGTAGGCAGCCTATTCCTTTGAACACCTCTTTGTATTCTTTCACCCAGTCAGTGTGTTTGTGCTTACTTGTTGTAGCCTCTGTATTTTCTCGTGTTTTCACCTTGTCTGTATCAATGACATTCACTCTTTTGATCAGACCTAGCTGATCGCATGTTTTTAAACCCAAAATTGCTTGTCTATTTCCATCAACAAGTACAAACAATGCATTCACTGTTTTACCTTTGTTTGACAGTGTAACCCTGCACATTCCCTTAGTGGGTATCGGCTTATCGTCATATGTTCTCAGATTAATCTTTTTATCTCTTATTTTCGGTTTGTTTTTCAGTCTTTTAAAATCTTTCATTGGCAGGATGTTTACCTGCGCACCCGTGTCGAGCTTCAGTGACATGTCTGTGCCATTCATCTCCAGGCACACTATCCATTCGTCAGCGCTCGTCTCTCCCTCGATGGCGTCCACGTAAAACTGATCCTCTTCGCTGTCGCTCTTTTTCTCCACGAGTTGCACCCTCTTCTTCGAGAAGCAGGTCTTTGCGAAGTGATTTTTTCCGCCACACTTGCGACATTCCTTCCCGAATGCTGGACACTGCTTCGGCGCATGTTGCCTTCCACACCGCTCACAGTTCCCGCGCGCGCGCTCTGGGTTTGCCTCCCTTTTTCTTGCATGCAACGTTCCTTTCGGCTTCGCGCGCCGCACTGCATCAACCTCAGCAGTCTCTTTTTCCTTGCTGCTAAAAGTCTTTAATTGTGCCTTTGTACTCTCAGACGCTTGGCAAATCTGTATCGCTTTCTCCAGCGTTAAGTTAGTCTCTTTCAGTAATTGCATCCGCAATTTGTTGTCTTGGACCCCAATTACAATTTGGTCCCGTATCATTGACTCACTCAATGTTCCAAAGTTGCATGACTGACATTTCAACCGTAGGTCTGTGACATACAGCTCGATGGACTCTGACTCTTTCTGACGTCTTTTTCTGAACACATACCTCTCGTACGTTTCATTCTTTCTCGGTGTGCAATAATCGTCAAATTTCTTCATCACGGCGTCGAAGTTGCCTTTTTCTTCTTCCGTGAAGATGAATGTGTTAAACACATTTAGCGCCGCTCGCCCTGCTACTGTTAGCAGTAATGCTATTTTCCTCTCCTCGTCACGGAGACCGATAGCTAGCGAATAAAGTTCAAAACTCTGTTTGAATACTTTCCAGTTCTCGTTGACGTTACCGGTCAACTTTAACTCGTCCGGCTGTCGAAGAGCGTTCATCTTCGCCGTCGGTTCGTAGTTTTATCCTGGTACCATGTAATGTTCTCCTGGAACATGTAATGACGAGGCGCACACACCGGGTGTCAGTTAGGACTTTTACTTGTCACTTCAACTGCAACCAACAACTAACCACACAGTGGCTCATGTTCAACTCCTTTTATAGTCAGGTCATGGCCAGGGTCATACTGCCCTCTTGTGGTAACTCTATAGGAACTTCACATATCAATACAACCATGCTGGTATGTCATAAAGTTCATTTGAAAGAGGAAGCTGTTCCACGTAGGAAATCTTATAGGATCCCGGAGCGATTGGTTCCAAAGATGAAGCAGGAAATTGACTTGATGTTGCAGCTGGGAGTGATCGAGGAGTCAGTCAGTGAGTGGTGTAGCCTGATTGTGCTAGTACCCGAAAAGGACGGCTCTTTGAGATTCTGTATTGACTTCAGATATCTCAATTCAGTGTCTAAGTTTGAGTCATACCCCATGCCCCGGATTGATGAACTGTTAGAGAAAGTTGGCAGGGCTAGGTTTATTTCTACACTGGACCTATGCAAGGGGTATTGGCAGGTGTCATTGGCACCGGAAACAAAAGAATTTACAGCCTTTAAAACACCTTATGGCAGTTTCCAATTTAGGGTTATGCCATTTGGCCTTCAGGGGGCACCTGCAACTTTTCAGCGGCTCATGGACCAAGTATTAAGAAAGGTATCAAATTTTGCAGCTGCCTATCTGGATGACGTGGTCATCTATAGTCAGACCTGGGAAGAACATTTGGTACACCTTGGGCAGGTCCTTCAGTTAATTAAGAGGGCAGGATTGACAATTAATCCACGCAAATGTGCGTTTGGACAGCAGCAGGTGGAGTACTTGGGACATGTGGTTGGTCAGGGGGTCATTAGACCACGAGTAGGTAAAGTGGATGCCATCCGGACCTATCCTGTGCCTACCACTAAGAAGAAGGTACGATCATTTATGGGAATGGTAGGATGGTACAGCAAGTTTATTCCCCACTTTGCTGAAAGAGCAGCAGTTTTGACTGACCTCACCAAGGCTTCAGCACCTAATAGGGTAAAATGGACAGACGAATGTGACAGAGCTTTTGAGGATCTGAAGAGTGCTATCTCTGGTGAGAAGGTTCTCTACAGTCCAGACTTTGCTCGCCCGTACATTTTGCAGACAGATGCTTCAAGAGTTGACATTGGAGCAGTACTTCTCCAGGAGGAGAGGGGAGAGAGACACCCAGTACTGTTCTTGAGCCATAAGTTGTTGGACCGGGAGACAAGATATTCTACGGTAGAAAAGGAATGTCTTGCCATGAAATGGGCAATAGGGTCTCTCAAATACTATTTACTGGGGCGTCATTTTGTGCTGGAGACAGATCATCGGGCCCTACAGTGGCTGGACAGGATAAAGGATGTAAATAGTCGTCTCACAGGGTGGTATGTATCCTTCAACCGTATAATTTTACTGTTTGGTATGTGGCAGGGAAGACCAACCTCGTGGCGGATAGCATCTCAAGAGTACATGACTCTTAGAGTACTGTACTCTTGGGAAAAGGGGGGAGGAAATGTGACGACGAAGTGTCCCCACTGTTATGATTTATTGTATGTGTGATTATGTTATATTTGTAATATTGTAAATGTTATTATGATTGTTGTAAAAGTACACACATTATTTCTAGGATCTGTCTTTGTCTAATTTGAATGCCTTTGAGATAATTGTTATGATTAATTATTTGGGTAAACAGTTGGTAATTATTTAATCCACATACCTTTGCCAACATGCTTCCTGAGGGTGTCCGGGCAAAAGACTCTGTTAGGGGTCGAAGGCCTTTTAAAGGACACCAGCAGGAAGGAAGCATGTTATGGTGAGTTAGAGGGGTGGTTTAGATTTTGTAAATAGGGGTCTGAATTATTTATTGAATTATTTATAGTGTTATTTATTCTATGTTATTTATATGTATTCTGTATATAGCTGGGGAATTATTTATGTACTTTTAGATGTTAGTGGGCAGATGTGGAAAATAGAAAAATGTTATTGTTTTACCTGGGACATATGGTATGTTCTAATTGATGTTAATTATCTCTAATAGTATATAACAGGTGTTGGGTATATTTGGAGAGTGCTTTTTTGAATGTTCAGTCCTCGTTGTTGTCGAGAGTTGTCGAGAGAAAGCAATGATGATGATGATTGATGGACAAACTCAAGTCGTGGTAAATTGTGTTGGATGTTTTGGAGTTATTACCTGTAAAGTTTTTGGAATAAAAAAATGGAAAATTGATTGAAACCCTCCTCCCTCAAGACGCTACGTTACAATCTGAATTAGTTGAACGCCATTTCCTTTCCAATTGATAAGTTTTCTATGTTAAGCCCTGAGTTTCTGAGTTAAATCAAGGAGTTAGAAATCTCTGGTTAGACTTTTTCTTTTTTAAAGGGGCTACCAAATCTAGAGTCTGATGCAGAGAGGCAGTAACACCATCAACCATGTTATCAATCACAAATGGAGCAGACTCTCCATCATTTATTTCTGTCGTTTCTGTTGTGTTGACCCATGGCATAGAGGAGACAATCTGCAAAAATTTGGCAACAACTTCATCAGAAACACATCTGCTGTAGTAGTATTTTTCTTTAGGAAACAAGTGATCAGAGATAATGAAATCAAAAATTAACAGACAATGGTCAGACAGTACAGGATTATGAGGAGACACTACCAGATTTTCGATATCTATACCATAAGTCAAAACAAGGTCCAATGTATGGTGGAAATGATGGGTAGAATTTTTTACTTTCTGGGAAAACCCCATTGAGTCTAAAATTGAATTGAATGCCTTATTAAGACAGTCACTCTCTACATCAACATGTATATTAAAGTCCCCTACAACAACTATTCTATCGGATTTCAGCACTAAATCAGCTAAAAATTTGGTAAATTCCGATAGAAACTCTGAATAGGCCGAGGGAGGATGATAAACTATGGCAAAGAGAATTGGGTTCAAGCCATGATTGCCAACAAGCCCCACACTGAGGAACAAACCTTCAAAGGAATTAAAACATAATTTTTGCTTAACATTAACTAGTAATTTAGAATGGAAAATTTCTGCCACTCCACCACCACAACCAGAACCTCTGGGGTTATGACAGTTTAAATACCCAGAAGGAGTTGATTCATTCAAACCAACATAATTGTGGTATATATGACTCTTATATCCCATATCTACATATGTTAGAACAAGTGGAAATGTTTTGTGACAGCATATGTAAAGAGCTTCACACCTAGTAAGGACAGAGCATCCCCCGCGCCGGGGTAAAGACAATGGACCTCCCAAGACGCGGCAGTGGAGACGGACTCGACACCTTTACCCCCTAAAGCGAGAGGGGGAGTTCCCATCACCTCCCAAGACAGGGAGAGGGGTTGGCAGGACAATGGGGATTAAGATAACGGGGAGATGTTACCTTTTTCAATGAGTGGCTCTGACGTCAGCTGTTTCAATGAGTGGTGCTATGCGTGCTTGTATTTAACCAGCGAGCGAAGCAGAGTTCTGTCTCTTGCCTTCTGCCAAGCTCTACACCTGATGAGATTTGATAGAGGAGCTATTCATTAAAAACCCTGTTTTTAATACAAAACCGCCTCGTTATTTCAGCTCCACTACACTGGTGACCCTGACGCGAGAATATGGACCGGAGGCATTCTTCAAGCTGCTCATCCATGGTGACTCGGGCATACGCCAGCGACGACGCAGACGAGGGAACAAGCAGACAGCTGTTCCCCACGGCAGAGGGCACTGAGAGAGCTCAACCGAGCTCCAGCACCGCCGTGAGTGCCGAGGCAAGGCACTCTCACCCGGCGGGCACAACAGTGATGGTGTGCACGAGCACCGTTGCTGTCAACCTGCCAGACTTCTGGCGAGAAGACCCCGCCTCTTGGTTTCAGCAAGCTGAAGCCCAGTTTGTACTGGCGGGCATCACAGCAGACGATATTAAGTTTTACCATATCGTCTCCAAACTCGACTCCGCCACTTCGAAGTGTGTGCGGAGCTTGGTCCGGCGACCACCAGCCCGGGACAAATATGAGACACTCAAGGCGACCATCGTGGTGAATTATGTCCCGTCAGCGGAGGAAAGAGCCGAGAGGATCCTGGCGGTCTACGGCCACAGAGGGAGCAACCCGAGGACCCTCATGGAGGATTTGCTACAACTCAAGGAGGAGGATAATGATAATTTCCTTTTCCAATTCATTTTCCTCAACACGCTACCACCGCATTTAAGAGGGACACTCGCCAGTATGAAGTGCAATAATCATCAGGATTTCCGCACACTGACCAACGAGGCTTACCGGCTCGTCAACGCCAAAGCTCGCCGCTTAGACGCGGCCAAGCTCAACATAGCAAGGGACGAATTTGCAGCTCTTGAAAAATTAGGCATTTGCCGACGTTCAAAGAGCCCTTGGGCTTCACCACTTCACATGGTCCCGAAATCCGACGGTTCTTGGAGACCGTGCGGAGATTACCGCAGGCTAAACAACGCTACAGCGCATGACCGCTACCCAATTCCTCACATTCAGGATTTTTCATTACATTTAGCAGGTGCGCGCATTTTTTCAAAAATAGACTTAGTCCGCGGTTATCACCAAGTCCCAGTCCGAGCTGAAGATATTCCTAAAACAGCGGTTATAACCCCTTTCGGCCTTTTTGAATTCCTAAGAATGCCATTCGGCCTCAAAGGCGCGGCTCAAACTTTTCAACGGATGATGGACGCAGTCCTACGCGACCTACCCTTTGTTTTTGTCTACCTCGATGACATGCTGGTAGCCAGTTCATCCGAGGAAGAACACGAACAGCACCTCACTACCGTTTTTCAGAGGCTGGAAGAGCACGGACTTATAATCAATCCAGCCAAATGCAAATTCGGCGTATCACAAATTGATTTTTTGGGACATAAGGTCTCCCCGGCAGAGGCAATTCCGCTTCCAGACAAAGTTCGTGCGATAGAAAGTTTTCCACGGCCTCAAACGGTTAAGTCGCTACAGGAATTTTTGGGGATGGTTAATTTTTACAACCGTTTCCTCCCCCACGCAGCTCAGCTCATGCAACCCCTATATGACGTGCTCAGAAAAAAGAAAGCTTCCAACGCGGTCGAATGGACCCCGGAGCGCGAACGCGCTTTCGCGGAAGTAAAAAGCGCCCTAGCTAACGCCACAATGTTAGTCCACCCAGATTCCTCAGTCCGCATTGCTCTAACCACAGATGTCTCAGACCTGGCTATAGGGGCAGTTGTAGAACAACTTGTCAGTGGGGTCTGGCAACCTTTAGCATTCTTTAGCAAATCGCTAAACCCAACTGAACGCAAATACAGCACTTTTGACAGAGAGCTGCTGGCGCTTCATTTGTCCATCCGCCACTTCCAGTTTTGGTTAGAAGGGCGGAGTTTCACGGCTTTTGTGGACCATAAGCCGCTCACTTTTGCTATGGCTAAAATTTCAGAACCATGGTCAGGCAGACAACAAAGACAGCTAGCCGCGATTTCAGAGTTCACCACAGACATTCGACACGTAGCAGGCAAACTTAACGTAGTAGCTGACTGTCTCTCTCGCGCTGTGACACCGCCAGAGCACGAGGAGACAGATTACACCGCCTCAGCAGCGGAACTCTTCACTAACGCACACACATACGCAGCACCTATCCAGGATGGGATAGATTATGCAGCCATGGCGGAAGAACAAAGCAGTGATGCAGACGTGCGCGCGCTCCTGTCTGGACCAACAGGGTTAAGGCTGGAGAAAAAAAACTTGCGCAACGGCGTGCCTCCCCTAATATGCGACGTTTCAACCGGCCGACCTCGCCCGTTAGTACCAACTGCTTGGCGCCGCCGTATTTTCGATGCAATTCACTCCCTCGCGCACCCAGGTGTGCGTGCCTCGGTCAAAATGGTTGCTGAAAAGTTTGTGTGGTCAGGCCTGCGCAAAAATGTAAGAGAATGGGCAAAAACTTGCATTCCTTGTCAACGCGCCAAAATACATAGACACACAAAGGCCCCTCTGGAGCCTTTTCCAATTCCTGCTAGAAGATTCGACCACATTCACGTCGACCTCGTGGGGCCGCTACCTTCCTCCCAAGGTTTCACACACCTGCTAACTATGATAGACCGCACCACGCGCTGGCCAGAGGCAGTCCCTTTAGCGTCAACCACAGCGGAGGAAGTCGCTCGCGTTTTTCTAGCAAACTGGGTGGCACGTTTCGGTGTTCCATCAGACATCACGTCAGACAGAGGGCCTCAGTTTATCTCAGAGCTCTGGTCGGCCATGTCTAACAGTTTAGGGACAACAATTCATTGCACCACCGCTTATCACCCTCAGGCCAATGGGTTATGCGAGCGTTTTCACAGGTCCTTAAAGGCTGCCCTCAGGGCCTCACTAACGGACACAAATTGGGTTAATAAACTTCCCTGGGTTTTATTGGGGTTGCGTGCAGCACCTAAAGAGGATTTAGACGCTTCTCCTGCAGAATTAGTTTTTGCCCAGCCTATCAGACTCCCAGGAAAATTTTTACCAGAGAACCCAGAACCAGAACACTTTCCCGTCCCAAGGTTTTTAGGCAGCAGTGGACCGGTTTCCCTCCACGGTCCAGCTCATCACTTTTTTCCACGAGTTTTTCTTCCTCAAACTTTGAAAAGCGCTGAGTTCGTTTTTGTTAAGCATGAAGCTATTAAACCAACGTTACGCCCAGTTTATGATGGCCCGTTCAGAGTGCTGGAAAATGGTGACAAACACTTTGTGCTTGATTATGGGGACAGAAAGGAAGTGGTCAGTGTTGACAGACTCAAACCTGCCTTCTTGCTGAGAGACGAGCCTACACAGGTGGCACGAGCGCCTCGGCGTGGTAGACCCCCCAGAGGAAAAGTCTCAGCCCCCAGGCAGGGAACAAATAATCTCTTTCCTTCCCACAATGCAGATTCACCACGAGAAGGTCCCAGCGGGACACCTAAGCCAACCTACAGCAGTTTTGGGAGAAGGATTAAGCCCAGACAGCACAAGGACTGATACCAATCACCCCGCAATTATCCACTAATTGTGCTACAACAGTTTAAGGCTACTTATGATTTCACTATGCTGTTATGTTTACCACTGAACTTTCTTAGGAGCATAGCTGCTAGAAAATTTCTCCAGTAGCAACAGTTGTAACACGTAGTATTTCATAGTCGTTATCTTAGACTGTAATTCTTTCTATGTCCTTTCCTAGTGTTTGGGGAGCCTGTGGTATATATGACTCTTATATTCCATATCTACATATGTTAGAACAAGTGGAAATGTTTTGTGACAGCATATGTAAAGAGCTTCACACCTAGTAAGGACAGAGCATCCCCCGCGCCGGGGTAAAGACAATGGACCTCCCAAGACACGGCAGTGGAGACGGACTCGACACCTTTACCCCCTAAAGCGAGAGGGGGAGTTCCCATCACCTCCCAAGACAGGGAGAGGGGATGGCAGGACAATGGGGATTAAGATAACGGGGAGATGTTACCTTTTTCAATGAGTGGCTCTGACGTCAGCTGTTTCAATGAGTGGTGCTATGCGTGCTTGTATTTAACCAGCGAGCGAAGCAGAGTTCTCTCTCTTGCCTTCTGCCAAGCTCTACACCTGATGAGATTTGATAGAGGAGCTATTCATTAAAAACCCTGTTTTTAATACAAAACCGCCTCGTTATTTCAGCTCCACTACAATAATCATCAAGCCCAAGCCAGGTCTCTGTGAGGGATAGTAGGTCGATCTGGTGATTGATTAATAGATCATGAACCAGAAAAGACTTAGAAGTTAGAGACCTAATATTTAATAAACCACATTTAATTTTTAAATTTTGGGGAGGAAGAGAGGCCAATTTATTAATTTTAGGAACTTGAGGCTGGATTTGAATTTTACCAACATTTTGTTTAATCAATTTGGGAAGTTTATGCATTCTGCTTTTTTTTTTTATTAACCCCTTAACGCCTGAATTTATTTCCAATTATGAAAAAAAAAATCACTTGTGTTTTTGCTTTCAAGTAGATGCTAAATTAAGTTGAGAAAGTTAATTTGACTGTAGCACATAAAATAGATATAATTTTAGGTATGATGCAAATTAGCAAAAATAGGCATCTATGGTAAAAAAAAAAATGGTAAAAAAGCACCTGTTCCCATTTCAAGTATGAAGAAACTTTTATTTATGCAACAAAGTTATTTTCAGTATTTTCAACTCTCATGACTGCCAAACTATAACCCTAACCTTAACCTATATATATATATATATATATATATATATACACACACACACAGTGCGGAGCATTGTAGCTGGATGGAATAAATATATGAGTATATAAACACACAGTGCGGAGCATTGTAGCTAGATGGAATAAATATGTAGATATATAAACACACACAGTACGGAGCATTGCAGCTAGATGGAATAAATATGTAAATATATAAACACATACAGTGCGGAGCATTGTAGCTAGATGGAATAATATGTAGATATATAAACACTGTGCGGAGCATTGTAGCTAGATGGAATAAATCCAAGTTCTTTGCTGCCACTAACACCTTATCTCTTCTCTTCTGAGCCTTGGATTTAGGTTGCTTAATAGGGCCTACCTCTATCTCAGAATCATAATCATATGACTGGCGCCTAGCGGCTGCCCCGGCCTTGGATGCGCTCTGCAGAGCGTGCCCAAATGCCAAGTCACGTTTCGTTACCTTGTATTCATACATGTGTAATGACAATAAAGTTGAATCTCTCATCATCTCAAATATATAAATCTATAAACACAGTGCGGAGCATTGTAGCTAGATGGAATAAATATATAAATATATAAACACACACAGTGCAGATAATTGTTGCTAGATGGGATGAAACAGCAAAACTGTCTACTTAGTTATCCTACATGGTATGATTATGTACCCATACATATTCTCACCCTCCATAGCGACCAGTATTTTCCTAGTTGTATGCCGGAGGGGACCATTGTATAAGTCTATTGCGTCTTTTGCATTCAAAACTATTAGGTTGTCACGTCTTTTTGCTATCTCTGCGAGCAGCCCTGCTTAGGTTGTACAGTCTGACAGCCGTTGGTAGGAAGGACCTGCGAAACCTCTCGGTTGTGCACCTAGGATGATGTAGTCTGCTGCTAAATGAGCTCCTCAGTGCATTCAGTATGTCCTGCATAGGGTGGAACTCGGATTCCAGCAGAAATGACAGTTTAGCCACCGTCCTTCTCTCTCCTATCTCCTCCACTGGGTCAAGGCACTTCCCCAGGACAGAGCTAGTTTTCTTGATCAGTTTGTTCAGTCTCTTCCTATCGGCAGCCGTAATGCCACTGCCCCAGCAGACCACTCCAAAACTGATGGCTGATGCCACCACCGTGTCATAGAATGTCTTCAGCAGCGCCCCTTGTACACCAAAAGACCTGAGTCTCCTCAGTAGGAACAGCCTGCGCTGTCCCTTCTTGTAGAGTGCGTCAGTATTGTATGACCAGTCTAGTTTATTGTTCAGATGAACACCCAGGTACTTATAGGATGTCACCATCTCGATGTCTGTTCCCTGTATATTTACTGGTGCTGTGAGGGGTTGTCCTTGCCTGTGGCAGTCCACCACCAGCTCCTTAGTTTTCCTCGCGTTGATCTCGAGGCAGTTCCGATGGCACTAGTCCACGAAGTCCTGGATAAGCCCTCTGTACTCAGCTTCATCTCCGTTGGAGATGAGGCCAACGATCGCAGAGTCATCAGAGAACTTCTATAGATGGCAGTGTGTTGTGTTGTGTGAGAAGTCCGCAGTGTAAAGGGTGAACCGGAAGGGAGCCAAAACCGTTCCCTGGGGGGCCCCTGTGCTACCGATGATCGTGTTGGACACACAGTCCCGGGTTCTCACAAACTGAGGCCGGTTAGTGAGGTAGTCCAGGATCCATGATGACAGGTGCTGGTCCACCCCTGCGCACAGCAGCTTGTCCTTCAGGATCATCGGTTGGATGGTGTTGAAAGCACTGGAGAAGTCAAAGAACATGATCCTCACCGCATTCCCGGGCTTCTCCAGGTGGGACAGAAAACGGTGAAGGAGGAAGATCACCGCATCCTCCACCCCAATGCCATGCTGGTAGGCGAACTGGAGTGGATCCATCGCTGGTCCCACCAGGGGGCGGTTTTCTTGCATACCTGTATGGAGTGCCTCGATCAGGCTGACAAACTTCTCTGTACAACCATATTTCTTGAGTACCTGCCAAAGTCCTTGTCGCGAAACAGTATCGAAGGCTTTACTGAAGTCTATGAAGACTACATAAAGAGGCATGTTCTGTTCGATACACTTTTCTTGAACCTGTTTCAAGCAGAAAACCATGTCCATTGTGCTTCTTCCACTTCTAAAGCCACACTGGGTTCCCGGTAGTGCATTCTGTGAGATGTGCTCACTGAGTATGTTAAGTAGTACACATGAGAGAATCTTACCAACAGTGGATAGCAGTGATATGCCTCGGTGATTTCCACAATCTTTCCTGTCACCTTTCTTGAACAAAGGCACAATTCTTGCATCCTTCCAGTCTTGAGGTACTTTCTGGGCATCCCATATCTCTTGGATGAGCTTGTGCAGGCAGTTGGTCAGCTGAACACCACCAAATTTCCACACTTCTGCTGGAATTCCATCCCCTCCTGGAGCTTTACCATCCTGTATTGTCCTGACAGCTGCCATTAGTTCATCAAAATTTGGTGGCTCATCCAGACTTGACACAGCTGGTCGCTGCACTAGAGCTTCTTTAGCCTCTTCAGTGAGATCTCCAGGGTTGTTTAGTAGTTGGTCAAAGTGGTCTGCAAATCTTTCCAGGATCTTGTCTTTCTCCCGCAAAACCATTTCACCATCCATAGCCTTTAGTTGGATCAATCCTCTGGGTTTAGGGCCATAGATTTCTCTCAAACCTGTGAAAAATGTTTTCATGTCCTTCCTGTCTGCTGCAGTTTGAAGTTTCTCCGCTTTTTCCTCCCACCAGTTGGACTTCATCTCTCTGGTGTACTTTTGTAGCTCACTCTGAGCCTTTGAGTATTTCCTCTTCTTCAACCTTGTGTTACACTGTAGGTTTTCCTGCATAGCTGTATTCCTCTCTTCTTGTAGTTTCTTCAGGTGTTCATCATGCTCATCAAACCAATCTTGATGATTCATCTCAGGGTGGCCTAATACATCACTCGCAGTCTTGTACACCGTATACTTCAATGCTGCCCATTTCTCTTCTATGTCATTCTCTGAGGTGTTGCTGTCCCAGTCTTTCAAGTTTTCATCCATTTCCTCTGTAAGTTCTTCCTGCTTCTTTTGGCCTTTCAGTGCACTAGTGTTTAGCTTCCGTGGTAGCTTTGCACCCGTCCTGCAGTGCTGTTTTCGTCTGCAAATCCTTAATCTAGATCTCAGCATAACATGATCAGTACCACAGTCCATGCCTCTCATTGCTCTGGTGTCCAATACATCCCTTATGTCTCTCTGCCTGACTATGATGCAGTCTAATAAGTTCAGTTCAATTCAATTCAACTTTATTTATATAGCGCCATTTCACAAAAGTCATCTCATAGCACTTTCAACTGTAGGGGGAACCCCCAAAGTTGCAGAAAGACCCCAGCAATCAGGTAATCCCCTGTGAGCAAGCACTTGGCAACGGTGGAGAGGAAAAACTCCCTTTAAACAGGAAGAAACCTCAAGCAGAACCAGGCTAAGAGAGGGGCAGTCATCTGCTTTGACTTGCTGGGGGGGTGGGGGGGTGAGGGGACAGAGAAGATGAAAAGAACAGACATGTAGAGAGCAAACAGCACAATGGGAACTCAATCTATGGGAGAGAACAAACAGATGTTAATGACCAGCAAAAGAAAAGATATTTCATTGAGAGTGAAGAAAGGAGTGAGGCCCAGTGCATTATTGGAGGTCCCCCGGCTGACTAAACCTATTAGCAGCATAACTAAGGGAGGGTTCAGAAACACATGATCCCTCCCTAATTGTAGACTATATCACAAAGGAAGGTTTTAACCCTATTCTTAAAAACAGAGATCGAGTCTGACTCCCGAATCCAGATTGGCAGCTGGTTCCACAGGAGAGGAGCTTGATAACTGAAGGCTCTGCCTCCCATTGTACTTTTGGAAATTCTAGGTATCACAAGTAATCCTGCATATTGGGAGCGTAGTTTTTATTTATTTATTTAGCGAATGCAAAGTCCTTAAGCCAAGCAGTTGCCTCCTGGTTTGCTGTATGGAGGGTGTGTAATCCTCCTTCCAGTCTTTGGAGCGGGCAAGCCTCTATGATGTGTTCCATAGTTTGCTCCTCTCCACATGTGCACAGTGGGCTAGGGCTACTGCCCCATCTGTGAAGGCTGGCCAAGCAGGGGCCATGTCCAGTCCTGAAGTGATTGAGTGTAGACCACTGTCTCCTTGGGAGGTTGGTGCCCGGGACCTGTTGGTTGGGGTTTATCACCAGCTGTTTGTTTGGGACCTCCTTGGTCTCCCATTCCTCTTGCCAAGCTGTCTGGATGGTAAAGTCAGCTGGGGGAGGGTTTTTCCAAATCGGCCGTCTGGATGAAAGTCGGGCAGTGGGTGGGGTGTAGATATCTGCATGGATTGGTAAGTGAGGAAAATCTTTAACTTTTTGGAGCATCCTTTGAGTTAATGCTGCTCGCCGGATGTGTGGAGGGGCTATGTTTGACAGTACAGAGAGCCAGGGAAGTGGTGTTGAGCGGATTGTTCCAGTTATAGTTCTCATGGTTGAGTTGAGCTGGGTGTCTACATGGTGTGTGTAAGATGACCTGGACCAGACAGGGGCACAATATTCTGCTACAGAGTATGAAAGGGCCAGTGCTGAGGTGCGCAGGGTGGAGACTGCCGCCCCCCATTTTGCACCAGCGAGCTTGCAGAGCAGGTAGTTTCGTACTTACACCTTAGCAGCCGTCCCCTTTAGATGTTCCTTGAAGGATAAGGTCCTATCAAGGGTCACTCCAAGATAAGTTGGATTTGGGGCATGCTTAAGCTTGAGTCCGCTCAGGTGGATGTTTAGTTCTCTGGCAGCTTTTGCATTGTGGAGATGAAATACACTGGAGACGTTTTTTGCTGGGCTTGGTTTTAGGCACCAGATTTTGCAGAACTGGTCCAGTTTAGCAAGATCTTCCGTGAGCACCCGTTCCAGTGGTTCAAAGTCTGGTGCTTGGAATGCCAAACAGATGTCGTCTGCATAGATGAATTTGTGGGATTTTGTAGTAGGCAGGTCGTTTATGTAGAGGTTGAACAGAGTTGGAGCTAGAACTGAGCCTTGTGGGAGTCCGTTTTTCTGCATTCTCCATGCACTTGTGTTCTGACTGAGGTGGACTCTGAACCTTCGGTTGGTCAGCAGGGTTTTTATAATTGCTGTTGCCCAAGCAGGGATCGCCTTTTTAAGTTTCAGGAGGAGGCCTTTGTGCCAGATCGTATCATAGGCGGCTGTAAGATCGAGAAACACAGCCCCTGTCTTCAGTCTGCTCTCGAAGCCATTTTCAATGAAGGTGGTTAGGGCCAGTACTTGTTCTCCTGTACTGCGGTCCTTGCGGAAACCTGCTTGATCCACACTTAGAATATCCTCTATTTCTGGGGAAATGCGTTGCAGTATTAGGCGCTCCATGATTTTGTAAGGAACGCTGAGTAGGGAGATTGGGCGGTAGCTTGCTGGTAGTTTGTGGTCTTTGCCAGGTTTTGGGATGGCAGTGACCTTTGCTGTCCGCCATTTCTTTGGGATCGAGTTTGTTTGTGTGATCCTTGTGTAGAATTGTGTCAACCAGGTTAGGGCTCGGGGGCCAAGATTTTTCATGAATTCTGGGAAGATGTTATCGTATCCTGCTGCCTTTCCACATTTCAGGCCCTGTAGGACTTTCTCCAGTTCAGCAGCCTCGAAGGGTTCAGGGTTCGTTTCCTCTACAGGCATTTTTTGGTGTTTTTTTAGCTCAGTTGTAACTGCTCTTCTGGTGTCTTTGTCTTGGGGTGCTTTGGCGATAGTCAGTAGGTGGGATGCAACTTGGTTGGGTGTGACGGATGCTCGGCTTTGGCTAGGGGGCTTCTGTGCAGCTCCTAGGCGACGGATGAGGCTCCAACATTTCCTGCTAGAGTGGGTAAAGCTCCGGTCAGCAACTGTCTCCTCCCATTTCTTTCGCCGGGCTGTATTTAGCGATTCAATGAGATGGTCTGCTATCTCTGGGTCCCCTGATGTTTGATAGGATTGTAGGAGGGCAGCACTTTCTCCGTCCAAACATGGGACATAGAGGGGTCGGTAGCCTCGTGGGATTGCAGTATGGGCAGCCTTGAAGATTGCGCTGCAGAAGCGGTTGTATGCTTCATCTACAGTGATGGTGTGGAGTGGGATGGTAACAACGCTCCGGTCCAGAGTTTCACTGAATTTCTTCCAGTTGGCTTTGCGGAAGTTCCAGCGCATCTTCCTTGGGCTGTATATGACTGGAAGTTGTAGGCCAATGTGTACAAGCAGGGGCCGGTGTTGGCTGTGTGGAAAATCATCAAGAATGAGGATCTGTGTAGGATATGGCTCCCCATTCAAAGAGCTGACCCAACACGGGTCAGGAGAATAGTCCTTCTTCCACCTAGCAGAGTGGAAGGTTCCTCTTTGTTTGGGGTCGTATATCAAAGCGAGGTCATTTCTGGATGCCCAGTCTGAAAGTGCCTCCCCATCACTGTCCACTGCTGGGTACCCCCAGTCAGGGTGATGGCTGTTAAAGTCCCCCACATAGATGGCAGGGTGGGGTAGGGTGGGTAAGACCTGCAGATCCCAGTTGGCATTAGGGGGCTTGTACACATTGACAATATGGAAGCCACCAATGATTATGGTGTCTGAGAAATGTGTTGTTATCAGGTGATTTGCTTCAACTATGTCAGAACGCACATAGGTGGCACGTCCATGTTTAGCATGTAGAACATAGCACAGGAGGTCAAAGCCTTTGATGGTGAAGCGGCCAGCTTCCTCTGTGCCAATATGAGTCTCTTGGAGGCAGATTACATCAATCGAATGTTGGAAGGCGAGGACTTTGATAAGGCTTCGCTTGGCTGCAGATAGGCCTTCAACGTTTAGTTGTAATATGCGAAGAGCAGATCCTACCACAAAGTGCCCTTGGGGCTGTTTGCTTTTTGGCTTTAGGACTGTGACTAGCGTAGTGCTCTGTTAGGATAATACGGTAGTATCAGATCTTTTAAATAAAAAGGAGCCTGGTTGTTTAGAGCTTTGTAAGTAAGAAGAAGGATTTTAAACTTAATTCTAAACTCTATGGGAAGCCAATGAAGGGAGGCCAGAAGCGGAGAGAAATGATCTCTCTTTCTAGTACCTGTTAAAACTCTTGCTGCAGCATTTTGGATCAGCTGAAGACTTTTTAAAGATGTTTTAGGACAACCTGATAACAAAGAATTACAATAATCTAATCTTGAGCCAACAAAAGCATGGATCAGTTTCTCAGTATCACTCTGAGACAAGATGCTCCTAGTTATGGCAATATTATGCAAATGATAAAAGGCAGTCTTAGAAACAAATTTAATATGTGAATTGAAGGACAGATCTTGATCAAAAATAATTCCAAGGTTCCTCACAGAGCTATTAAGAGAAAGAGTAACCACATCCAAACTGAAAGTTTGATTTGGAAAGGTATTTCTAAGGTTTTTTGGACAAACAAGAATGACTTCAGTCTTATCTGAATTTAATAGCAGGAAATTACAAGTCATCCAAGCTTTGATTTCCTTAAGACAGGCTTCTAACTTGGCTAATTGATTACTATCATCTGGCTTCATTGACAGGTATAATTGTGTGTCATCTGCATAACAATGAAAATGTATAAAGAGCTTTCTAATAATGTTGCCTTACAGAAGCATATGTAAACTAAAAAAGAGTAGGGCCTAGCACAGATCCCTGTGGATCTCCATGACTGAACTTTGAGTTGAAAGAAAACTCATTCTTGACAAGAACAAACTGGAACCTATCAGATAAATAAGACCTAAGCCACTGCAACAAAGTTCCATTAAGTCCAACATAGTGTTCTAATCTGTCAAGTAGAATATTATGATCGATAGTATCAAAAGCCGCACTAAGGTCTAAAAGGACAAGAACAGAAAGTTCCAGTGCTTGGATCTTGGGTGCATCCATGTCTTCTTGTGTGTGTCCTTGTGCTTAAATAGAGTGTTGGTTATCACAACATTGTACTCTGAACATAGTGAAAGTAGAAGTTCTCCATTAGCATTGCACTTGCCTACTCCATGACTGCCTAGCACTCCTTTCAATTTCTCAGTGTCCAAACCAACTCTGGCATTAACAACTCCAACGAGTATCAGCCTGTCCTCAGTCAGTACACGCCTGATAGTCTCACGTAAATCACTGTAGAACTCTTCCTTCACCTCCTCTGTGTTGGTCATTGTTGGGGCATATACACTGATGAGTGTGGCATACTGTACATCTTCCGCTGTAGTGGGAGTCTCATAGTCATTGTCCTGCCGTTGATTGGCACCGGTTCCTCATCAAGCATTGCTGTTATCTCCTTTCTAACTGCAAAGCCTACTCCTGCTTCTCTCCTTTCTTGAGTTGATCTCCCACTCCAAAAGAAGATGTACCCATGGTCTTCCAAGCTGTCATATCCAGGCAATCTTGTTTCACTAAGTGCAGCTATGTCTACATTGTACCTGTTCATTTCCAGGGCCACAAGCGCAGTCTGTCTTTCTGGGCACTGTGATGTTGTTCTGTCCAACAGAGTGCATACATTCCATTCTGCTACACACGAGGTTGCTGTTTTCCTCTTCTTTTGTCTTCCTGCTCCTAGCTTACTTTTCACTGCCTGTTGGAGTGTGAACAGATCAGCACGGACCTTGTAAGCCCGGGCGACGTCCGAGCCGGTATGAGTTGCTTTCTGATTGACCATTTCATGAAACTGCTTGCAAAGTATTTGAGTACTGTTAGCTTTTGCTGGGCTAGC
Source organism: Pholidichthys leucotaenia (assembly GCA_020510985.1). Classification (NCBI taxonomy): domain Eukaryota; kingdom Metazoa; phylum Chordata; class Actinopteri; order Cichliformes; family Pholidichthyidae; genus Pholidichthys; species Pholidichthys leucotaenia. The sequence goes on from JAJAQF010000019.1 coordinate 388,775, forward strand.
AGCACATTCTTGGCAGATAAGATAAGATAAGATAAGATAAGATAAGCCTTTATTAGTCCCACAACGGGGAAATTCCAGGATTGCAACAGCACAGGGATAGCAACACTCAGACATACATGCATACATACATACATGCAATAAGTGTAGGATAAGAATGAGTAATACTAGTCAAAGCAGTTTTTAAATATATTAGCGAGCAGCAGATATTGTGGAGTACCACATAGTGCAGTCGGTAATGCAACAGAAACAGTGATGATTGACATGAGTCTGGTTGAGCTGCTGTACATAGTGCACGAGAGTCAATAAGTCACTTAGTGTTCAGCAGTCTGATGGCAGAGGGGAAGAAGCTGTTCATGTGCCAGGAGGTTTTAGTCTGAATGGACCGAAGTCTTCTACCTGAGGGGAGGGGGGCAACAGTACGTGACCAGGGTGTGAAGGATCGGCTATGATCCGGCCTGCATGCCTCCGGGTCCTGGAGATGTACAGATCCTGGAGAGATGGGAGCTTGCAGCCGATCACCTTCTCAGCAGTGTGCACGACGCGCTGCAGCCTTAGTCTGTCCCTGGCAGAGGCTCTTGCGTACCACACGGTTATGGAGGTGGTGAGGATGGACTCGATGATGGCCGTGTAGAACTGCACTAACATCTTGGTGGGTAACTTGAGCTTCCTCAGCTGCCGCAGGAAGAACATCCTCTGCTGGGCCTTTTTGATGAGGGAGCTGATGGTCGGCTCCCATTTGAGGTCCCTGGTGATGGTGGTGCTCAAGAAGCGGAAGGAATCTGCAGTGGTGATGGGAGAGCCTGTGAGGTTGGGGGGGGCAGAGGGGTAGTGACTTTCCTGAAGTCCACAATCATCTCCACTGTCTTCAGAGCGTTCAGCTGCAGGTTGTTGTGGCTGCCCCAGGACGCCAGCTGGGCCACCTCTCTCCTGTAGGCGGACTCGTCGCCGTTGGAGATGAGCCCGATGAGGGTGGTGTCATCCGCAAACTTGATCAGCTTAACAGACTGGTGGTTGGAGGTGCAGGAGTTGGTATAAAGGGAGAAGAGTAGGGGGGAAAGTACACAGCCCTGGGGTGATCCGGTGCTGATGCTGACAGAGTCTGAGACAGTCTTCCCCAGCCGCACATGCTGCCTCCGGTCCGTCAGGAAGTTGGTGATCCACCTGCAGAGGGAGTCAGGCACGCCAAGCAGGGACAGCTTGTCCCGGAGCAGAGCGGGGCGGATGGTGTTGAATGCAGAGCTGAAGTCCACAAACAGGATCCTGGCATAGGTTCCCGGGGAGTCCAGGTGCTGCAGGATGGAGTGGAGGGCCAGGTTGACTGCGTCGTCAACAGACCTGTTGGCTCGGTAGGCAAACTGCAGCGGGTCCAGGAGGGGAGTGGTGATGGACTTGAGGTGGGGCAGGACCAGGCGCTCAAAGGACTTCATGACTACAGAGGTGAGTGCTACAGGTCTGTAGTCGTTAAGTCCAGTGATCCGTGGCTTCTTGGGGACAGGGATGATGGTGGAGGATTTGAGGCAGGTCGGCACGTGGCATAGCTTAAGGGAGGTGTTAAAAATGTCTGTGAAGACAGGAGCCAGCTCTTTCGCACAGTGTCTCAGGGTGGAGGGAGACACGCCGTCCGGACCGGGGGCCTTGCGCGGGTTCAGTCTGGAGAACTGTCTGTGCACGTCCTGCTCACTGATGACAAGCGCAGGGGGGGAGGAGGGGGGGGAACCGCTTTTGATGAAGTAAGTATCTGCCAGGATGTCCATTCTCACCCTGTGTAACTGGGAGTGGTCCACCACAGACCTGTGGCAGATGTTGTTTTTAGTTCTCCCAGGATGCCCGGTTGCCAATGGCCTGACCCATGAAACAGGTAGTACTGGTTTTCATGGTTATCCGGTAGCAAGCAAGCCAATGCCTGACCTGACACACACACACACACACACACAAAAAAAACAAAAACTATGTAAGTCTCAGTTAAAAGCTGCCCATTTCTGACCAAAAAAAGTGGAATTTTTATGGGTAAGAAGCTGCAATTTTCGCAAAAAGACAAAAGAAGGTGCAAATTTCCAACTGTTTACAACCTAAAATGCTGCAGATATCAGATTTGAGTAAAATGCTGCAAGTTTAAGCTTTTTTTTTTAACTGCAAAATCAAGAGTAAGAAAATTTCTAAATTCATGAGGAAAAAGCTGCAAAATTATGAATATTAAACAGCTGCAAATTTCCAATTAAGACGCTGGACATTTCTGAGTAGAATGGCTCTAACTCTGCAGGAAAATCCTGCAAATTTATGAAAAAATCCTCACATTTACAATAGAATATTTCTAATTTACATGGAAAAAGGATGTGATAAATTGGTGTGTGTTGGCCCTTTTTTTTTAAAACACAGCCATGAGGAAGAACTAAGCGGTGAATTGAGCTGGAGGGTTTTCACATGATACGAGCTGACCGAACACCAGACAGTGGCAAGGCTAGGGGCGGTGGAGTGATAATGTATGTTAACAACAACTGGTGCAGACCGGGACATATCACTGTTAAACAACGACACTGCAGCAAAGACATTGAGTTGCTAGCTGTTAGCATGAGGCCTACATATCTCCCGAGAGAACACTCACACGTGATCTGCATTGTTGTTTATGCAAATCCGACGGCGAACGCTGGGACAGCACGTGACGTCATCCATTCAGTAACCAGCAGGCTGCAGACAGAACACCCAGATGCTCTTCTCCTCATCTCAGGCGATTTCAACCATGTTTCACTATCTCCCATTCTACCCACGTTCACCCAGTATGTCACATGCCACACTAGAGACAATAAAACACTGGACTTATTCTACGCAAACACTAAGGAGGCGTACACCTCATCACAACTCCCCCCACTCGGGAGATCGGATCACAACTTGGTTCATCTCCGGCCGGTGTACAAACCCCTAGTGCACAGACAACCTCCGGCCATGCACACTGTGGAGTTATGGTCTGAGGAGACAATGGACACTCTAAAGGGCTGTTTTGAAGCCACCGCCTGGAAGCAACTCTGCGATCCACATGGTGAGGACATCGATGGCCTCATTCACACCTTCACGGGCTACCTCAGCTTCTGTGTGGACAAATCCGTTCCCACCAAGACCATACGGCGTCACTCAAACAACAAACCCTGGATCAACCCTGAGATAAAAACACTTCTGAGAGAGAAGAAGAGGATCTTCAGGTCGGGGAACAGGGAGATGCTGAAGTCCGTACAGAGGGAGCTGAGGAGAAAGATCAGAGAAGGCAAGGACAGCTTCAGGAAGAAGATGGAGGACAAGCTGCAACAGAGCGACATTAGCGGGGTCTGGAGAAACCTCAAAACCATCTCGGGGCTCCAGAATACCTCCCCCCAGGCCACAGGGGGCAGGGAGTGGGCGAACAACCTGAATCTGTTTTTCAATAGATTTGACCAACTGCCCTCCCCCCTGACTGCACAACAACCACTGCTGCCTCTAAAGAAATCAAGTCCTGCTGCCCACTCCCCACTCCACCAACACCCCCCCACTCCCAACACACAGCCCCCCATCCTGACCCTGACCAGGACCCAGGTGAGGACGGAGCTGAGGAAGATCAAGGCGAGGAAGGCGCCGGGACCGGACGGCATCAGCGCAAAGCTCCTCAAGTCCTGTGCAGACCAGCTGTGTGGGATTGTGACGTATATCTTCAACATGAGCCTGAAACTGGGGAGGGTACCACAGCTGTGGAAAACATCTTGTGTGGTACCTGTACCAAAAACTTCCCACCCCAAAGACCTGAACAGCTACAGACCGGTGGCCTTGACGTCCCACTTGATGAAGACCCTGGAGAGACTGCTCCTCGCTCACCTCCGCCCCCTGGTGGAACTAGCGATGGATCCACTCCAGTTCGCCTACCAGCATGGCATTGGGGTGGAGGATGCGGTGATCTTCCTCCTTCACCGTTCTCTGTCCCACCTGGAGAAGCCCGGGAATATGGTGAGGATCATGTTCTTTGACTTCTCCAGTGCTTTCAACACCATCCAACCGATGATCCTGAAGGACAAGCTGCTGCGCGCAGGGGTGGACCAGCACCTGTCATCATGGATCCTGGACTACCTCACGAACCGGCCTCAGTTTGTGAGAACCCGGGACTGTGTGTCCGACACGATCATCAGTAGCACGGGGGCCCCCCAGGGAACGGTGCTGGCTCCCTTCCTGTTCACTCTTTATACTGCGGACTTCTCACACAACACAACACACTGCCATCTACAGAAGTTCTCTGATGACTCTGCGATCGTTGGCCTCATCTCCAATGGAGATGAAGCTGAGTACAGAGGGCTTATCCAGGACTTCGTGGACTGGTGTCATCGGAACTGCCTCCAGATCAACGTGAGGAAAACTAAGGAGCTGGTGGTGGACTGCCGCAGGCATGGGCAGCCCCTCACAGTACCAGTAAATATACAGGGAACAGACATCGAGATGGTGACATCCTATAAGTACCTGGGTGTTCATCTGAACAATAAACTAGACTGGTCACACAATACTGATGCACTCTACAAGAAGGGACAGCGCAGGCTGTTCCTGCTGAGGAGACTCAGGTCTTTTGGTGTACAAGGGGCACTGCTGAAGTCATTCTATGACACGGTGGTGGCATCAGCCATCACTTTTGGAGTGGTCTGCTGGGGCAGTGGCATTACTGCAGCCGATAGGAAGAGACTGAACAAACTGATTAAGAAAGCTAGCTCTGTCCTGGGGCAGCGCCTTGATCCGATGGAGGAGATAGGAGAGAGAAGGACGGTGGCTAAACTGTCATCTCTGCTGGAGTCCGAGTTCCACCCTATGCAGGACATACTGAATGCACTGAGGAGCTCATTTAGCAGCAGACTACATCATCCCAGGTGCACAACCGAGAGGTTTCGTAGGTCCTTCCTACCAACGGCTGTCAGACTGTACAACCTAAGCAGGGCTGCTCGCAGAGATAGCAAAAAGACGTAACAAACTAATAGTTTTTTGAATGCAAAAGATGCAATAGACTTACACAATGGTCCCCTCCGGCATACAACTAGGAACATACCGGTCGCTATGGAGGGTGAGAATATGTATGGGCACATAATCATACCATGTAGGATAACTAAGTAGACGGTTATGCTGTTTCATTCCATCTAGCAACAATGCTCTGCACTGTGTGTGTTTATATATTTACATATTTATTCCATTTATTCCAATGCTCAGCACTGGGTGTGTTTATATATTTATATATCTACATATTATTCCATCTAGCTACATTGCTCCGCACTGTGTGTGTTTATATACTTGCATATTTATTCCACCTAGCTGCAATGCTCCGTACTGTGGGTGTTTATATATTTACATATTTATTCCATCTAGCTACAATGCTCTGCACTGTGTGTTCATATATTCATATATTTATTCCATCCAGCTACAATGCTCTGCACTGTGTGTCTGTGTGTGTGTGTATATATATATACAGTATATTTTATAGTAATATGTACATATGTATATTAGCTGCTCTTGCTTGCTTGTTTTTTTCTTGCCTTCTGATTGTTGCTCTGAGTGTTGCTATCCCTGTGCTGTTGCAATCCTGGAATTTCCCCGTTGTGGGACTAATAAAGGCTTATCTTATCTTATCTTATCTTATGTTTGGAGGTGTTTACCCTTTGAGTGTGTATGGCGCTCTTCTGCACCTGTCAGCTGATCAGTCTAAACAAAGCCTGTACAGCTGAATAGAGTGTGAAATGTACAAACCTTTTAACCCCACTTGGTGGACGAGAGGTGTGGCTTTTCATTTACCATGAGAACTGGAAATGGTCCAATGCAATAAGTAGGTCAAATTAGCGTTTGAAGCCCACCCCCTTTCATGCAGCTGTTTGACAGGAGGAAACGGGATGGTGAAAAAAATGCTCTCAGCTGAAGAGGTATTAGGACTGGTATTCACCGCTCCTGGGTTAGAGGAAGAGCTTAGCCCTAGTTTATCATCTGAGTTAGAGTCCAGCTCTGATTATGTGCCTTTGGACAATGGTGCAAGCAGTTCTTGCAAAAGTGGAGACGGACATCTTGTGCACGACACTGCAGCTGCATTTTCTGTGTCCAGCCGTGCCCAAAATGGCACAAGAGCCTCATATGCAGATTGTTCTGCTTTGCCAAACCGTGGTCGCGGAGCGTAAAAGACCCAGAGCAGCCCATGGGCGACGTTTGGCTGGGCAAGAGCACACTGCCGGTGCGCATCGACATGTGCCACTTGTGCACGGTGGCAGGACAATCGGTAGTGGCGATGTGGCGGGAGGTTTGGACATTGACGGCTGGGAGCTTCTTAGAGATGAAAAAGTTTATCAGCCGTGGCTGAAAGCATTTGAACAGCCAGTTGGAAATTGTGACGAGAAGGACCTGTCATCTGCACCTGCCACTGATTTTATGTCGCTTTTTTTTTTGTTGGATTCTTTTGGAATTCTGGATGCTTGTGACAGACGAAACAAACAGGTACATATATGTTGCATAAACTGTTTCATTTGCTTCCTTTTAGTTTAGTGTGAAACAAATGTGCCATGAGATTTGTGTTTTTTTTATGATTTTTAGTAATTTTGTCAATGATGGGACAAAAGGCCATGTGGTGAGTGTGTAGAACAAAAATTGTCCATCCATCCAACTTCTACTGCTTTTCGGAGCGGTAGAAGATGAAGGGACAAATGAAGGGACAAAAGGCCATGTGGTGACAGTGTGAAATCAAAATTGTTTTTGTTTTGAATGATTTTTAGTAATTTTGTCAATGATGGTACAAAAGGACCATGTGGTGATAGTGTGTGAAACAAAAATTGTCCATCCATCCATCTTCTACTGCTTTTCCAGAGCGGTAATTAGGTCCAATTATGCACAATGCATGGATGCAAGTTCACCTGGCAGACACTTGGGTACCTCTGCAACACTTTTATAATTGGGACTTTGCATCTAACTGTAATTCTGAAGCTATTGTGTTATAATAAAATTTGGATTGTTGCAATATCCAAATTAGGTCCAATTATGCACTATCCATGGATGCAAGTTCACTAGGCAAACACTTGGGTTAATCTGCAACATTTTTGTAATTGGGACTTTGCCTCTAACTATTACTGTTCTGAAGCTATTGTCATTTGAAAATTTGAGGTCAAACTCTGCGTTTTCCTGACAAAAATTCTACAGGCTCATCGGGTTAAATCCTGTAGATCTGCATTAATCAGCAGGGAAAAGGAGAAGAAGAGGAATAGGTGATCCACAGCAGCAGAAATTATCCACTTAACACAGGAAGAGTAAGCACATGACACCTCATGACACCCAACAGATCACCTCACGTGACATCAGTGGGAACAGCTTTGCCAAACTTCACACCTCTGTCAATTTACATGTTCCCTTCTGAGGACAATTCAAACAGAGCTGCTGCTGAGATGGAAACCAAAGGGTTAAAGGGTGACGTGGCTTTATCAGCAGCACTGATTTCCCCCCCCCCCCCCCAACTGACCTGCAGGTCAGTAACTAACAACTCCTCAGACCTGTTAACACAATTTTAACAACAAAAGGACATGCAAAAGAATGAAGATTCCCTTTGATTTAACAGGATAACAGCATGAATTTTCTGGTCTGTGAATGAACAGAGCAGCCATGAGTGTTTCATGGAGTCATTTATTGAATTATAATGGTTAATCTAAGTCACAATTTCAGGAAACATAAACGTCAGGGGAAACTTAAACCCATGACACATTGTTTTAAATTTTGATGATTTTTCTTTCCCCCCCCCCCCCACTTCTCTTCCAGTCCTTATGGCCACTTTCTGATTGCTTTGAGTTTTTAAAACATCATTTTAAGAATAATGTTAACTGACTTGTTAAAGTACATTTCTAACTACACTATATCATACAATATGCCATTTTACATACAATTTCATTTGATCACATTTAGGTCTTAATTCAAACAAGCAGAGTATTTGCAACCAACTTAATTAAGACTTGAACAAAAACAATCAATCTGAATACAACTGGGAGTGTTTAAGAATAAAAATCTTTGGATTCCTTAATGAAATTCTGCCTGCAGATCACCTGCACTCAGACATTCCAAATACCACTCATGAGATGGACCAGATTCCATACAAAAGGTTAAAAATTTTACTTTGGCTTCATCTTTAAGGGGTTGCTGTTCCAGTTAAAAGTCTCAAGAGTTTAAGAGTCCATCTTTGTATAAAACGGCCATGTCAGTTTACCACAAAAGGCTCAAAGTTGCTAAGATAATCCAGAGGTTAAACCGGCTGTTAATGTCATTTAAACCCTGCATGGCTTCGACAACGTGGAACCGGCATTTTGCTTTGAAATGTATGGCAGTGAGTTATTGCAAACGAGCAAGTTTAAAACACACATAACACTAAAGTAAAGAGTATTGCAAGACGGAAAATAGTTTAATATAAAACTGATAGTATATTTTCAGGTTTCATTGACTATCCTATATGATTTTAATGCTGTATTATTCTATTTTATACAGTATTATAATTTTATCTGGTGCATATAATGAGCCAGTGTCTGATTCACTGTGATTTTTTTTTTCATTGTCTCAGAGCTTGAAAAGACTGTCTGTTTTCAGTGTAAGATTAGGTTGAGCAAGACTGTAAATAATGACGAAGGTTTCATTATTTTATCATACCAAGCTGTACTGTACTGTAAGTTAGAGTGACTTAGGATGATCAGGTCATGTAAAGATCATAGCAGAATGTTCATTGCTGACCATAGATTAGAAACAGTCTCTTGGAGAGTTGGCTCTAGCCAGTCTAGCTTAGATAAGGGACTGAGGTATAAAGAAGCAACATCCTTGAACACATGTTAGGGAGTTGGTGCTGTGAAGCTCTGAGGCAAGTTTTGCTGTTACTGATGAACTCCTTTCTGATCAGAAAGAGAATAAATGGCTCAGAACTTGGAAAACCGCCTATTGATTATTGATTCAGCCTCAGTCAATTCATTTTTGATCTAACATTATTGGCGCCCAACGTGGGACCCATATAAAGTGCTCCGTGGCATTTTCCGACGGATCCAGACTGGACTGTGCACAGTCAAAGAAGAGAAGAGGCCCACGCTTCTGGGAAGCACTGAAAAAAAATGCAACATTTCCCTCTTCAAAGGCCCTGGAGACCTCGGGGAGTGACGTGGAGCTCTGACGGGTCTACCGGAACTCAGAGGCAGATTCCAGGTGTGAGTAATTTATTCCAGTTTTTGGTATTGTTGTTATGGCCAGCGAGTGATTGCCTAGACTGATTGTACACTAGGTGAAAGACTGAAAGAATGAGACTTACGGCCTAATTGATGAGTTATTTTACTCACGGTGCAGTTATCGCAATAATCCCTTGGGAGGAAGTAGTTTTTCCTTTGCAAACAGTGATCGATATTTCAAGATCCAGGGTAATTCTTAGAAATTTGCTGTTCTCCGACGCTTGAGTAAGTTCTAGTGGGGGTCTAGAAGCCAGATCTGGGGATAAACGGGAAAGATTCGTTGTCTCATTCCTGTCCGGAAGAGTCACGTGAACCCAGAGAAGTGAATTTTTTGGGGTAAGATTTGTGCCTCTTGGGACCGCTCCTGCTTATGATCCTGTTTTGGACTTTCAGCATTAGTGGGGAGGCTATGTGAACCCCGAAGGGAAAAGGTTTTTTCACGAAAGATTCGTGCCCTTATCGGGTCTGCTTTATTGCCCATTGCCCCCGCTACGGTGAGCTATTGCAAGATGCCGAGGGAGGTTTAACTTTGGGCTTTAGGCACACAGCAGGGGGGTTAACATGACTGTTGAAATATTTTATTTTGTGAGTTTGTTGAAGCGCTAGAAAAAAAACAAAAAACAAAAAAAACAAAGTTACTGTGGTCTGAATTTGTTTTGTCTGTGTTACATGAAATCCGCTCTGGTGTGAAACACAGAGAGGCTGAGTTCCCACGGAGGCGGTGTGAAATTGATGTCTGTGGTTTTTTTTTCTCCCTAATATTTGTGGAGCATAAAAGGGTTGGTTAGTTAATTATCTTTTGGGAAGTGTTTAAAATTATAGATATTTGAAAATAGTAGCCTTGCGCAGAAACAGTGGACTGGTGTTGTGCTTTATGGCAGTGTAAGAAAAAAAAAAAAGAGAGAGAGAGAGAGAGAGAGAGAGAGAGAGAGAGAGACTTGACTTTTAAAAAAGCTTTTATTGCACACTTCAAAAAAATGTAAGCACACCAACATCATTCCTCCAAGTGTGTCACATTGGAAAAAGTGCAAACTGAAATGTTCCCCCCCAACACACAACACAGAGCAGTCTCTGCAGTCCACCTATTCAAAGATCCAGTTCTGTGACAGTCAATTACAGTCAATTAAATTTCATATACCAGTCTGTTCAAACAATATCCCAAAAATGTGTAAAACAGGCAGAGTAACGACCGCCACTCATTCCTCCTTTCGGGCGCGCTTGACCAGCGTTCCCCCTGCTGCTTTATGCAGGGCTGTCAGGTGTTTCTTGAGGCGGTAACATTTCCTTTCATCCAGGAGGTCCAGACCAACCTGCCTTCTTAGCACATCCACAGACTTAATGAATTTATCAGTGTCACTGAAGTAGTCGGTGACCCTAATGGCTTTGTTATAGGTTTCATCCAGAAATGCATTTATTTCTTCCAGTGAATACAAACTCGTGTTTGTACTGCATTTTGCCTCAATAGACTCAGCATTAGACACAGTGTCGTTCTCAGATTCCATTTCCTCGTCAGCACCACTCAGCTGACTGCTCGGTTCTCCCGGGCCAGTGGATTCATCATGGGCCACATTTTCCTGGACGCCACCCTCTGACTGTGGATGTTCCATCCCCCGCTGTGTAATGGTATCAGCCTCCGGAAGCACAGCCGCTGATGTCACACAGCGAGATTCTGACGCACCATCAGGTCGTTGCTCCGTCCCCTCCTCCAAAGCAGCAGCAGCTGGCGGAGGCACAGCCGTTGACGTCACACAGCGAGATGACTGTGACGCACCATCAGGTCATTGCTCCGTCCCCTCCTCCGAAGCGGTAGCAGCTGGCGGCGGCACAGCTGTTGATGTCACACAGCGAGATGATTGTGACGCACCATCAGTGACCTTTTTGGCGACATCGCCATCCATGCTCCCGACTGCAAGCTGGGCCGCGTGCGGCGCAGCCGGGCCATCCACAGACACAGCGGCAGGCTCCGGAGCTGGGGTAGCGGGAGTGGAGGCCGCGCCGCCGTCCGCAGCTGCTGGGCCCTCCGGCCGCTGCCTGTGCGGACAAGCGAACCGTTTATGGCCCACGTCTCTACATTCAAAACACTTCATCTGTCCCGAGCTCGCATACACCATGTAAGATCCGTCCCCATGCTTGACCCTGAAGGAGACTTCCAGAGTCTGAGTGGGCGAGTCGAGAAACATGAACACCTGTCGCCTGAGCGATTTCACATGTTTGAACTTGGCGGCCTTGCATCCCAAAGGCAGAGTCGTAAACGGGCTCGCAAACTTCCCAAATCTGCGGAGCTCCGTCACCAGCTGCTCATCAGTGATGAAAGGTGGAACACCTGAGACGGTGATTCTTGTAGATGGGACAGATAAGGGGGACACCTGTACATACATTTCCCGGATCACCACACCGCTTACAATCAGGGTGTGAACATCGTCTTCAGCCGCCAGAAACACAACCACAGCTCTATTCATTCGGGAAGCAACGCAGACCGCGTCAGGGCCCACCTGTTCGGACACACCCTCCAGGACCTCCTCCACAGTAACTTCGCTGTCCGGGGGAACGATCCGCACCCCCTGGTGGATAGATGGAGGTGGCTTTCCAAAGGCCGCCATCCTCCACCCAAAAAAACAAAAACTTGAAAAGTGGCCAGCAGTAAAAAAAACGAAAAAAAAGTCCAAACAAGCCACGGAGTTCCCTATTTCCACCCTCCTCCTTAGAGAGAGAGATATTGATTTTTAAAAGATCTTTAATAAACACACTTGTCCATCATTCAGTACAATTTCTATGCCATGCTATATTACAAAGAAAATTATTCCCCCCAAAAACGCCCGAACAAAAGCTGCCCATCACGAACTAAACAGAGGACATCCTCCAGGGACCAGAGGGTGCTAAAACCTTCCACATCCCCATTCCCCATAAAAAACTGAAAGTCCAGCCTGATTCTGGCTTTAAGTAGCCTCACAAATAAAATTTTGACATCAACATCATTCTCAACATTCTCAAGTTTTCTTCTCCGGCTTACATAGATAGCCAACTTTGCCTGCCCTAAAACAAAGTTCAGTAGTTGACACTTCTGCTTAAAACGACAATTGTACATAAAACCACAAATGAAAACCTGCTTAGAGAAAACTTCCTTAAAAATGTGAAAAAGTTCTGTGAGAAGTTCAAAGAGACCACTCAGACGCTGACATTCAGTAAAACAATGAAAAACTGCCTCCCTAGAGGAACAAAAAACACACTGATCACTGACACTGCTGTTAATCAAAGAAACAAAAGCATTGACAGCTATAATGCCATGCAGGACCCTCCACTGTAAGTCTCCATGCCTCTTAGGGAGAGAGGCTTTATAAAGAGCCCTCCAGTCAGGCCGATGCCCTTTTTCTAGTCTAAAATAGGCTCTCCATGGAGTGTCCACACAGGTGTTCAATCTGTCCTTGTTGAGTGCCATCACCACCAGTCTGTAGAGTGCCTTACCACTGGCTCCTCCAAAGTCCACACCAGTGGGAGCACAGAATGCCAGTAAGGAGCGAAGAGAGACGTCAAAGTCCATATAAATCGTGAGAGAGGGAAAAGGGTCCGTGCTTTCTGGCTGCAGTGTGCCATTGCTAAAGTCCATGAGTAGGGAGCGCTCAAGTCCATGAAGCTCCTGTTTCCAGTGTGCAAGAAGACCATCGATGAAACGATTTGATCTAACACCAAGATGAGCTGCTAAAGCTGAGGCGTTGTTGAGGCCAGTACCAGCCAGTTCCACCACTTGCTTCAGAGTGAGAACATTCCTGGAACACGGCCTATCAAGGAAGGTCCTTCCAACTCCCGGCAGGACACCAAGGTGACCACCAAAAACCAGCAGCTCCCTCAACAACCAGTGGAGGGAATCACATGGCCCTCTTTATTTTTTTTAAAAAGAGTGCATACTGAAAAAAGACTGCGGTAAAAACTGGGCAAAGACAGTGCACTAGAGTTCTTAAAATCCATTAAAAACACAGGGAGGTTGAGTCCAAGCCCAAGGACTCTCTGTAAAATAACACAGGCCAAAGGCCTCCATACCAGGTCCTGGGGGCCCGTCAGCAGTCTCTGTATGAAAGTCAGTCTAAAAGCAGCACCTCTACTAGCTAAATGAACCACTCCTTGCCCCCCTTCCTCCTTGGGAAGAAATAACAGGGCTTGAGGGACCCAGTGGAGTCCACCCCCACCAAAAAAAGTCCACCATAACAGACTGAATTTTTGACAACAAACCAGCAGGGGGGTCCATGCACATGAGGCGGTGCCACAGGGATGAGGAAACAAGATTATTTAAAATGAGCCCTCTTCCTCTAAAAGATATTTTTGGCATTAGCCACTTCCACTTATTTAGTGTCCCGTTGATTTTCTCTATGACCCCATCCCAATTTTTTTGCTCAAACTGTTGATTTCCAATAAAGACACCAAGATACTTAAACCCTCTTTTTTTCCAAATCAGCCCACCAGGCAGCGTAAGCTGATTTTCTAGTTTCTCCCCCACCATCAGAGCTTCGCTTTTTCCCCAGTTTATTTTTGCAGAGGAAAGTTGGCCAAAAAGATTAACACTCCTAACCAAAACGTCAATGTCACTCTGCTTATTTAGCAGAATGACTACATCATCTGCATAGGCTGACAGCTTAAACGTGGTGTCACAGCCAGGAAAAGTGACTCCTGATAGGTTCCTTCTCAAGCAGTGAAGCAAAGGCTCTATGGTGAGGGAGTACAGCATCCCTGAGAGAGGGCAGCCCTGCCGAACCCCCCTCTGGACTTTTGAAGGGGCAGACAGGCCCCCATTTATCTTCAGCACACTCTCAATGTCACTGTACAAGACCAGTATCCTGGCTATGAAGCCTGGGCTGAACCCAAAAGCTGCTAAAACTGTCCATAAATATTGGTGTTCAACCCGATCAAACGCCTTTTCCTGGTCAATTGAAATCAAACCAGTTTCCACCGCCAATGAACCAGAGACCTCCAAAACATCCCAAATTAAAGTGACGTTGTCACTAATCAGCCTGCCAGGCACACAGTAAGTCTGGTCAACATGAATGAGCTCGCTCATCACCTTTCTCAGTCTTCGGGCCAGAGCTTTTGAAAGAATCTTATAGTCCGTGCCGAGCAGAGAGACTGGCCTCCAGTTCTTTAGGCTCTGTAGGTCCCCTTTTTTCGGCAACAGTGTGATGATGGCCCTCCTGCAGGTCGTGGGTAGGGTCCCCCTTTTCAAGCTATCTTGGAGAACCTCCAGCAGGTCTGGACCAAGCAGGGGCCAGAATTCCTTAAAAAAAGTCCACAGAGAGACCATCTATGCCTGGTGATTTTCCATTCTGGAGGCTCATTAGCGCCGTATGCAGCTCAGACAAAGACAGTGGAGCATCCAAGCCGGCAACAAGGTCCTCTGAGAACACTGGAAGACCATCAAGGAAAACCTGGCCCAATGACATGTCCTCCCTCCACTCTGCTCTAAACAATTCACTGTAGAAACTAGCAGCATATTTCCTGATCTCTGCTGCTGTGGAGATTGTTCTCACGTCATCATCCAACAAGGAGTGAATGAGTTTTCTCTGTCCATTTTTCCCTTCCAGTCCAAAAAAGTACTGGGAGGGCGAGTCCATCAGAGCTACATCCATGTAGCGTGAGCGGACCAAAGCACCCTGTGCGGTGACCCCTAGCAGGCTGGCCAAGGCTGACCTTTTTGGCTTAAGAGCCTCTAAGTGCTCTTGTTTTCCTGTAGAACTGAGCAACTCCTCTAGCTCTACCACCTCAGTCTCCAGAACTTTCAAGGATTGGGTCAAGCTACGAGTGACATTTTGAGTGTACTGCTGGCAGAGTTGTTTTATCTGTGCCTTACCAAAATCCCACCACATTTGGAGAGAACAAAAAGAGGGTTTTTGTTCCCTGTGTGATTTCCATACATCATGAAAAACTCCTTTAAAAACACATAATTTAAGAGTGTATTATTAAAATGCCAAAAAGCACTCATACACTTTACATTTTCAATAAACACAGAACAAAACAGCAGGCAGTGATCAGTGAAGCCTACAGGACAGATACAACTATTTTTAAAAACACTCATTTGATGTTTAAAACCATAAAACGGTCTAACCTAGCCATAGATAAAAGGTTATCTTTAACATGGCTCCAGGTGTACTGCCTCTGGTCCCCATGATGTGCTCTCCACACATCGGCCATTTTGTGTGTCTTCACCAGTTCCCTCAGCCTATTGGCAGAAGCAGGGTAAGGCTCCTGATGGTTCCTGTCTAGTCTGTGGTTTAATGTACAGTTAAAATCACCCCCCAGAAATAAAAAACTATTTGGATTACAGGACCTAACCGTATCCAATTGCACATCAAAGACCCTGATCCTCTCTGCTCTCTGTGTTGGCACATACACGTTTATAAAAACCAAGTTCACGTTTTCAAACTGTACCTTTAATACGAGTACATGTCCTTTCACCACCTCTTCTACCTCATAAGAGACAGGCACACAACCCCTAGAGAAAAGTACAGCCACCCCCCCCCCCCACTGCTATTGGATTCGTGGCTAAAAAAAAAAAAGCAGCCATCCCACTCTTTTCTCCACTGGCTCTCAATGTCTACAGTGCTGTGAGTCTCCTGGAGCATCAGCACATCAAGTTTCTTTAAATTAAAAAGCTTGTATAAAGAGGCCCTTTTTACATCATCCCTGGCCCCATTAATATTGAGAGTGCCACAATTCTAAGGTGGGGCATTAAAAAGGATAAAAATAAGGTACAGTATAAAAACACACACATAGCATAAAAGGGAAGAAACAAACTAAGAGTCAACATGACTGTTAGAAATTTGTGATTTCAGTTTAAGAACCAATTTCTTTAAACGATATATTTCCTGATCAGTGAAAGTCTCACTCCTATCATTCAGTTTCATAAACTTGTGAGCTGAAGCCACGAATAACTCCAGATCTGGAAAGTAATTTTCCACTTTCACAGCTCTGCTCCCCTTAGTCACCTGAAGAAATTTCCTAATCTTGGTAAAACAATAGGAGCTTTGCTCCTCCTGCGTCTGCATCAGTTCAGACTCAGCTCCACTTTCGTCAGAAGCGCTCTCGTCCATTATTTCCAAATTCCCAACCCTACTAGATTTAGCAGAGCTCTGCAAGTTTTCAGCACTTTTTTTGTGCAGCTTTAAAAGGATCCTCCTCAACAAAACTACATTCCTGCATTTCTTCGTGAATTGCAACGTTTGTCATGCAGTGTTTACTCTGTGTGTCCGCTACAGCCTCAATCCGCTCCTCCCCCGCCTGCAAAGTCTGTTCATTCACGTTCTTTCGTTTAACTGCACTCATTTCGCTCTCCACCTCTTTACTCCGGGTGACAGGCTCGTCACAATGATCAGAGCTGCCGCAAGACAGAAACTCCCCACCATCACTGTTTGAAGGGGCAACTACCGTGCCCGCCGCGGCCGCCCCAGCAGAAGCGGACGTGGCCCCGGCCGCAAACGCCCCAGCAGAAGCGGACGCGGCCACGGCCGCAAACGCCCCAGCAGGAGCGGACGCGGCCATGGCCGCAAACGCCCCAGCAGAAGCGGATGCGGCGGCCCCAGCGGAAGCAGACGCTACAGCGGCATCCGCCACACCACATGTAGCGCTACCCTCCGGACCACCAGAAACAGCGGCGTCACCTTTCTTACTGCCAGTGTTCTTTGTGTTCACCTTTTCAGGACATGATCTAATGAGATGGCCCTCTGCACCACACGCAAAACACTTCATGGTTTCAGATGTTGCAAAGACTAAGTAGCTAAAGCCGTCAATCCTGAAGTTAAAAGACGCGTTCAGTTCAGCAGAGCTGTCTTTTAACACCATAAAACACTGCCTCCTCTGACACATGACATGCTTTAGCAGGGGGGATTTACTACCCAGAGAGACCATTCTGATAGGGGAATCAACTTGGCCAAAACGGGACAACTCTCTTATCAGCTGATCATTTTTAA
This sequence comes from Pholidichthys leucotaenia, assembly GCA_020510985.1. Lineage (NCBI taxonomy): Eukaryota > Metazoa > Chordata > Actinopteri > Cichliformes > Pholidichthyidae > Pholidichthys > Pholidichthys leucotaenia. The sequence continues at coordinate 405,933 of JAJAQF010000019.1, forward strand.
TGAAAGGAGGAGCGTTTGAGATGGTGATGCTCCTAGACGGGTTCACCAGTGGTAGAACAGGAGTAAAAGTGTCATTTATGACAACTCTCTGTTCCACCACTTGATCAGCCTTTTCAGTGGAATCCAGAAAGATGACAATTGCGCTGTTCATCCTTGATGCTGACTTTATGCTGTCATGCCCAACCACCTGTCCTACAGCAAGGCCAGTCTCCACAGAACAGGGAACTGTTGGGAGGATTCTCATGCCATGCCGCCGGGTAAAGCGCTCAAACTCCACACCACCGTCAAACACCGGCATGATGCCGGCCGGGAAAAACGGGCAGCAGAAGCTACCATTCCCCGACACACTCACACCAACACTCACACCCCAGCACACACACACTCAAACCGCTATATAATAAACACACACACCTCAAACACACACGTTAGAGAAAAGTTAGAAAAAACAAAGTTTAAAGTACTCACTCGACACCACTCCACACCCCTGCTCCCACAAACGCTCATGCATGCGCACGAGAGAGAGAGAGAGAGAGAGAGAGAGAAGGAGCTTCACGCTGCAAGGGTGTGAGGGTTGCCATATTTGATTTTTTCCGCTGAGGTTGCCAGATCTGGAGATCAATTGAAGTAATTCTCATGCTGTTTTGGGATTTGGCATGAACCTAAAAGTCTTTATTGTATGACCTTGGGGAGATAACGCAAAAGAAAATGTGTTGGGCCCTGTCTGTCTGTCTGTGTGTAATGTCTGAAAATCTATGTGTATCTGTTTGTGATTCTGTATATGTGTGTCCTTGAGAGGGGAAAAAGAAACAAGGAGAGCTTGGAAAAAAAATAGAAAAGCTGTGTAGCCACTGATTTGTGTGTTTAAACTTGGTAAAAAGAGAAGAAAAAACTTTCAAAAACGTGTTGCTGTTATAGCAAAAAGATAAAACAGCCACAAAGTGTCCAGACAGGAAAAAATATGCCTCATTTTGCTGTAAGGGTTGCAGAACACAGCAAGATGGGAATGAAATTTATGTTTTTGCAGGAGATGGTAAATTTATGAACAAAGAAGACAGAAATAGCACAAGGTTTCTGGCAAAATGGAGAAAAAAAAATAATTTCAGTGGAAATTTTTTTTTTTCTCTCCCGGCGCCACACGAGTAGGCTGCCCTTTGCAACAGCGGCTCGATTCCGAGTCTTTTTCCCCTTCTCTCTCTTTTTGATCCGTCTTTTTTCACTCCACTTATATCACGGACACACAGATCGTCCCAAATGTCTCCTGAGCCGGTGGATGGAGCCACTGTTTATAGCAGGATACGATACAGCAGGGAAGAGCTGCTAGCATTCAACCGCCACCCGGTCCCATTGGAAAAACTCGACATACCGAGAGAACTGAGGCGAAAACGCCGCGGCTGCCGGGCTGGAGTAAGGCGGAGGACAAAAAATATAAGGTACAGACCCTCCCTTCTATCTGTTGTCATGGGAAATGTACGGTCGATACTGGGAAAGGTAGATGAGCTAGCGGCTATCTCCTGTTACGATAGCACTTACCGGGAGTGCTCTCTCCTTTTGTTTACTGAGACGTGGCTAACTGAACTAGCAGCAGATGCTAACATTGAGCTGGAGGGTTTTTCACATGATACGGGCTGACCGAACACCAGACAGTGGCAAAGCAAGGGGCGGTGGAGTGATAATGTATGTTAACAACAGCTGGTGCAGACCGGGACATATCACTGTTAAACAACGACACTGCAGCAAAGACATTGAGTTGCTAGCTGTTAGCATGAGGCCTACATATCTCCCGAGAGAACACTCACACGTGATCTGCATTGTTGTTTATGCAAATCCGACGGCGAACGCTGGGACAGCGCGTGACGTCATCCATTCAGTAACCAGCAGGCTGCAGACAGAACACCCAGATGCTCTTCTCCTCATCTCAGGCGATTTCAACCATGTTTCACTATCTCCCATTCTACCCACGTTCACCCAGTATGTCACATGCCACACTAGAGACAATAAAACACTGGACTTATTCTACGCAAACACTAAGGAGGCGTACACCTCATCACAACTCCCCCCACTCGGGAGATCGGATCACAACTTGGTTCATCTCCGGCCGGTGTACAAACCCCTAGTGCACAGACAACCTCCGGCCATGCACACTGTGGAGTTATGGTCTGAGGAGACAATGGACACTCTAAAGGGCTGTTTTGAAGCCACCACCTGGAAGCAGCTCTGCGATCCACATGGTGAGGACATTGATGTCCTCATTCACACCTTCACGGACTACCTCAGCTTCTGTGTGGACAAATCCGTTCCCACCAAGACCATACGGCGTCACTCAAACAACAAACCCTGGATCAACCCTGAGATAAAAACACTTCTGAGAGAGAAGAAGAGGATCTTCAGGTCGGGGAATAGGGAGATGCTGAAGTCCGTACAGAGGGAGCTGAGGAGAAAGATCAGAGTAGGCAAGGACAGCTTCAGGAAGAAGATGGAGGACAAGCTGCAACAGAGCGACATCAGCGGGGTCTGGAGAAACCTCAAAACCATCTCTGGGCTCCAGAATACCTCCCCCCAGGCCACGGGAGGCAGGGAGTGGGCGAACAACCTGAATCTGTTTTTCAATAGGTTTGACCAACCGCCCTCCCCCCTGTCTGCACAACAACCACTGCTGCCTCTAAAGAAATCAAGTCCTGCTGCCCACTCCCCACTCCACCAACACCCCCCCACTCCCAACACACAGCCCCCCATCCTGACCCTGACCAGGACCCAGGTGAGGACGGAGCTGAGGAAGATCAAGGCGAGGAAGGCGTCGGGACCGGACGGCATCAGCGCAAAGCTCCTCAAGTCCTGTGCAGACCAGCTGTGTGGGATTGTGACGTATATCTTCAACATGAGCCTGAAACTGGGGAGGGTACCACAGCTGTGGAAAACATCTTGTGTGGTACCTGTACCAAAAACTTCCCACCCCAAAGACCTGAACAGCTACAGACCGGTGGCCTTGACGTCCCACTTGATGAAGACCCTGGAGAGACTGCTCCTTGCTCACCTCCGCCCCCTGGTGGAACCAGCGATGGATCCACTCCAGTTCGCCTACCAGCATGGCATTGGGGTGGAGGATGCAGTGATCTTCCTCCTTCACCGTTCTCTGTCCCACCTGGAGAAGCCCGGGAATATGGTGAGGATCATGTTCTTTGACTTCTCCAGTGCTTTCAACACCATCCAACCGATGATCCTGAAGGACAAGCTGCTCCGCGCAGGGGTGGACCAGCACCTGTCATCATGGATCCTGGACTACCTCACGAACCGGCCTCAGTTTGTGAGAACCCGGGACTGTGTGTCCGACACGATCATCAGTAGCACGGGGGCCCCCCCAGGGAACGGTGCTGGCTCCCTTCCTGTTCACTCTTTATACTGCGGACTTCTCACACAACACAACACACTGCCATCTACAGAAGTTCTCTGATGACTCTGCGATCGTTGGCCTCATCTCAAATGGAGATGAAGCTGAGTACAGAGGGCTTATCCAGGACTTCGTGGACTGGTGCCATCGGAACTGCCTCCAGATCAACGCGAGAAAAACTAAGGAGCTGGTGGTGGACTGCCGCAGGCAAGGACAACCCCTCCCAGCACCAGTAAATATACAGGGAACAGACATTGAGATGGTGACAGCCTATAAGTACCTGGGTGTTCATCTGAACAATAAACTAGACTGGTCACACAATACTGATGCACTCTACAAGAAGGGACAGCGCAGGCTGTTCCTGCTGAGGAGACTCAGGTCTTTTGGTGTACAAGGCGCGCTGCTGAAGACATTCTATGACACGGTGGTGGCATTAGCCATCACTTTTGGAGTGGTCTGCTGGGGCAGTGGCATTACTGCAGCCGATAGGAAGAGACTGAACAAACTGATCAAGAAAGCTAGCTCTGTCCTGGGGCAGCGCCTTGATCCGGTGGAGGAGATAGGAGAGAGAAGGACGGTGGCTAAACTGTCATCTCTGCTGGAGTCCGAGTTCCACCCTATGCAGGACATACTGAATGCACTGAGGAGCTCATTTAGCAGCAGACTACATCATCCCAGGTGCACAACCGAGTGGTTTCGCAGGTCCTTCCTACCAACGGCTGTCAGACTGTACAACCTAAGCAGGGCTGCTCGCAGAGATAGCAAAAAGACGTAACAAACTAATAGTTTTTTGAATGCAAAAGATGCAATAGACTTACACAATGGTCCCCTCCGGCATACAACTAGGAAAATACCGGTCGCTATGGAGAGTGAGAATATGTATGGGCACATAATCATACCATGTAGGATAACTAAGTAGACGGTTGTGCTGTTTCATCCCATCTAGCAACAATGCTCTGCACTGTGTGTGTTTATATATTTACATATTTATTCCATCTAGCTACAATGCTCCGCACTGGGTGTGTTTATGTTTATATATCTATATATTTATTCCATCTAGCTACAATGCTCCGCACTGTGTGTTTATATATCTACATATTATTCCATCTAGCTACATTGCTCCGCACTGTGTGTTCACATATTCATATATTTATTCCATCCAGCTACAATGCTCTGCACTGTGTGTCTGTGTGTGTGTATATATATATTTTATAGTAATATGTACATATGTATATTAGCTGCTCTGGCTTGCTTGTTTTTTTTCTTGCCTTCTGATTGTTGCTCTGAGTGTTGCTATCCCTGTGCTGTTGCAATCCTGGAATTTCCCCGTTGTGGAACTAATAAAGGCTTATCTTATCTTATCTTAAAACTCAGGGTTAAAGATTGTGAGGGTTTGATTTCTGCCATTAGATTAGCAGCAGATGGCAGTAGGCAAAAAGAGTTAAAATATAGACTTTTTGAGGCTGAACAATGGCTTCAGATTGCCAAGCAACGGCAAGCTGATTTGAATAGGCAAGACCAGAACCTAAAAGACTCATGTTTGTAATAAGAAGGGTTTGACTAATGCACATTTTTTCTCAAAATTCCGAGGTGACGAAGGAGACAATGGCCAGAGCAGGTGGCGTGGAGACAACCTGACCCCTCCCTCTCTGCATCCGGACCTTAAGATGGTGACCACCCCCATGGCACCAACTGCAGTCCTGGCTCACACCTCCTCCACGGCTGGGCACCCACCTCCCCGCCCGCCTCCTCCTTCCTTTCAACGCAGGCCGGACATCAAACCTAGAGTCCAGCTTTCTCATCTGACAAAAAAGTTAAGTGATTATGCACCTTCAAATTATGTCATTTCAACAGCACACACATCCTCACCCTTAGATAAACACATTAACCCCTTGCACTCCGGTCAATTTTCCTAAAAACGCCAAAAAATAATGTGCCCAAAGTAAATCGAAAGCTGTTCTTCAACCCTTTGCAGCATCTTCATGGGGTTGGTCTCATTTAAAAGAAAACACTTTGAATGTTTTGGCAAAACAGTCATAATCTCTCTAAGTGCTTCGGCCACTGAGTTACAGTCATCTAAACATACTGAACTTGAAGAAAATAAATTTGGCCTGGGTGTTTTTTTGGATACAAATGCTTGCAAATAACACACAGCTTCAGATCCGGGCTGGAAAATGCAACATAAATGTAGAAGGAAGTGTTATCCAGCTGAGGTCCAAATTTTGTAACAATACCACAAAAAATGAATATATTACACAGCTTTGTTCTCAGGTAGTTCCCAGGCGTTTTGGAACTGTGCCAAATTGTGCCAAATGGCACAGTTTTGAATGCTTAAATGTAGAAGCTTCATTTTGGGCTCTAATGAAAGGTCACACTCAGGGCTGTGTGTGTGTGTGGGGGGTTGTCCCCCCACTCGCTACAGAGGACGGAGATCGGCCATCGCTACATGACGGATTACACTCGGATGTGGCAATGTGGCCACAGCAGCGCAGTCACCGCGGTTTCCCCTCCCCTCGCTACTGTGTGTGTGTGTGTGTGGGGGGTTCCCCCCCCCTCGCTACAGAGGACGGAGATCGGCTATCGCTACATGATGGATTACACTCGGATGTGGCGATGTGGCCACAGCAGCGCAGTCACCGCGGCTCCCCCCCCCCGCTACAGAATAGTAGCGGCGGGGGGGGGGGGGGCGTTCACGGTCCGGAGGTGGCGAACGAACCATGTACCGTGGCGCACGCACTTTGGACATCGTGCGCCGCACAGTTGTAATTTACCGATCGGTCAAAAGTCATTTTTGATTGCAATTTTCAGGGATAAAAAATAACTTGGCTTATAACACCTTACCTCTTCACAGCCACATTGTCCTGGTGAACTTCTCTTCCTCATTGTCAGATGAACGCGACGCTGGTCCGCTCGTGGTTCTGGTCTCACGACCCGGTCAAAACATAACTCCATGATTGCGGTTTTGGCGAATGATTTACAACCTTCGTCGTCGGCCTCCGTCCGTCTATGCTGACCATATAAGAGAATCGTAAACACTCTGCTGGAATTAAAAAAACAAAACAAAAAAGGCATCGCCTGTGGCTGCTGTAGCAGTCTCTCTTTACCCAGCTTTAGACAAAACAGCTCAGTGAACTTCTGTGCTTCACTTGGCTCACTGCGTTGGTAGGCGGGTCCTTCTTGCTAGGTTTTCAGTCATTGGTTCTTCAAGGTTTCAGAAACCCAATTCAAGGCTCTTATTAGTCGAATGAGAGGTCAATCATATCCAATCTGTTCGCGGCTGTGTCTGAAGTGGAAGAACTTTTTTTTTTTTTTTTTTCAGTGCGCTCTCGTGCGCTCTGGGACGCAGAGACTTGCCCGTCCGTGGTACAACGGAGTGCAAGAGGTTAACGAAGAGGAACACGTGATAGAATTAGGACAGTTTCCTATGGTTAAATTATACAGCCTGGCTTATGTTGGTCTAGTGGCTGAAGGTGCTGAAGTCAGTAGCCAAAATATTCTTTAAAACATTCCCACTGAGCTAGTTAACCACCAACTGATGCAGTATTAGCTCAGCAGGTGAAATAATTAAATGAACATATTAGGAACAAGTGGAGATTAAAACATGATTTGACATCTATTTAGAATGCCACTTAACATAAAACAGAAAGTGTTGAAGCCTATAGGTGTGGGTTGCAAGATGGGTTTTTTGGACAATCATTGAGGTTTGGAAAATCCTACTGCAGATACAGGTTCAGAACCTTATTGACAACATTTGAAAAGGTGTATTCCTACAGAACATGCATCTAAATTTAGCACAGCATGTACGTAAACACCTTGTAACATATCGTACATGTTCATTTGCTGATGTGTTGATATATGCAAAACATGCAGAACAACTGAGCTGACCCTCTGGGGGAGGCCTTTGCTTCCCCCACTTCTGTATTTTCCCAGGGTCCCCGGCATGGAGGAGGGAGGAGAAGCCTTGGTGCTAGGTCTGCAAACCACGTTCAGGAGGCTGGAGGGAGGGGTGGGGACTATGCCCTGCTCAGCGGCTACAACAACGACAACAACAATGACAACCGGACTCATCACATCCCAACATGTGACGGACCGAACCAAAGCTAAGTACAGCTACTGACAATGACAGTTGACATATTTCATTCGCTTGACTTTCAATCAGTCAATCAATCAATCAATCAATCAATCAATTAATTAATCAATCAATCAATCTTTATTTTGGATAGATTAAAAGTACAGATTAAAGAAACAGAATAATATAACAAAGGGGGAAAGAAAATCCAACAAGGTCAAATTAGACAATAACTCCTCTGATTATACAGTTCAACATAAGTTATCCGAAATGGGTGATGGCTGAAGCCGCAGCTTATATTGCCCACCCATATTCCATCCAAGAATTCAAAAGAAAAACAAACAAGAGCGATTACAATTCAGAACAAAGCTAAGACAAAATGTGCCAAAAACAAAACAAAACAAAAAAAAAAGCTAAGCAACAACACAACGCAGACTGGATATGATAATCCTTATGTGATTTTACATGTCATCTTGTATATATGTTTGGAGTATTTCTTCCTTTAGTTTTTGTTTAAATTGTCCAAGCTTTGTACATGATTTTAATTCAGGTCCAAAATCGTTCCCTAATCTGACTCCTTGCACTGAAACACAGTGTTGCTTTGTGGTAGTTCTCACTGAAGATTTTTGAAATATACATGTTCCTCTGAAATGTTATTGTTTCTCCCTTATTTGGAACAACTTTTGGATATTTGCGGGCAGTGATAGATTCTTCGCTTTAAACATTATTACTGCAGTTTTAAAGTCAACCAGATCTTTCAACTTGAGAGCTTTTAATTTAAGAAAAAGTGGGTTTGTTGGTTCCCTGTAAGCAGCTTTGTTTATTATTCTAATAGCTCTCTTCTGAAGCATAAAGACTGGATATATGTTTGTTTTATATGTATTTCCCCATACTTCAGTACAATATGTCATGTATGGGAGTATTAATGAATGATACAAGGTATATAGTGTGGGTTGATTCAGCAAATATTTCACTCTGTGTAGTATTGCAATTGATTTGGATATTTTACCTTTAATATAATTAATATGTGACTTCCAACACAGTTTATTATCAATTATTACTCCAAGAAATTTAGTTTCATATACCCTTTCAATCTCTACACCATTTACACTGAGTTTAGATACTAAGTTGTTGTGATGGTTGTTAAAAACTATAAATTTTGTCTTACTTAAATGGAGCGTTAATTTGTTTGACTCAAACCACAGTTTAAGCTTTCCTAATTCCTTTCCGAGTGTATCCAAAAGTTGTTCCAAATTGCTTCCACTGCATAATAAATTAGTGTCATCGGCAAACAATATTAAATCCATTTTTTTTTCTGAAATTTTACATATATCACTTTTATACATATTGAATAACAATGGCCTCAAAACTGAACCCTGTGGGACTCCACAAGTAACCTTCAGTAACTGTGAGTTTTGTTACCAACACATACATACTGATATTTATTCTTTAAGTAACTACATAACCAGGACAGTGCTACTCCCCTAATCACACAATTTTGTAGTTTCTTTAATAATAAATTATGATCCACTTTATCAAATGCATTTTTAAGATCCAGGAATACTCCAACTGAATACTCTTTATTTTCAATGGCAGTTGATATTTTTTCTATAAATTCCATTAGAGCAAATGCAGTTGTCCTCTTGTGTCTGAACCCATATTTCTGCTCACACAATAAATTATTCTTCAGTATGAAGTTATCAGTTCTCTCATAGAATATTTTTTCAAGTATCTTGGAAAATTGCAGCAATAGTGAAATTGGTCTATAGTTTGAAAGTTCCCCTCTGTCACCCGTCTTGTATATCGGAATTACTTTAGCTATTTTCATTGCATTGGGAAATATACCTGATTGGAGAGACAGGTTACAGATATACGTCAGTGGTTTCACTAAGCATTCAATAACAGTTTTGACTAAGAGCATGTCAATACCATCACAGTCCGTAGATGTTTTACTTTTAAACGATTTAACAATTTCAATGACCTCTCTCTCGTCTGTGTTCTTTATGAAAATGGAGTCTTTTATAGCAGTGTTTTTGCTTATTGTATCACCTGTGGGTGCCGTAATGGGTATTTCTCGAGCCAAATTAGGACCAATGTTAACAAAAAAGTTATTAAATTCATCTGCAGGTGAAGCTGCATTCACACTCTTAGTTGTTTTATTATTTTTTGAAAAATCGGTTGGGTAGCTTGTATTTCTGTTTTTATTTCCAAGAATATTGTTAACCCCTTGCACTCCGGGCAATTTTCCTAAAAACGGGCAATTTTCCTAAAAACGCCAAAAAATAATGTGCCCAAAGTAAATCGAAAGCTGTTATTCAACCCTTTGCAGCATCTTCATGGGGTGGGTCTCATTTAAAAGAAAACACTTTGAAATGGCTGGAAAATGCAACAGAAATGTAGAACCAAGTGTTATCCAGCTGAGGTCCAACTTTTGTAACAATACCACAAAAAATGAATATATAACACAGCTTTGTTCTCAGGCTGTTCCCAGGCGTTTTGGAACTGTGCCAAATTGTTCCAAATGGCACAGTTTGGAAAAACGTCTGTAACTTTTGAATGATTCAACATAGAAGCTTCATCTGGGGCTCAAATGAAAGGTTACATTCAGGGCTGTGTCTGTGTGTGTGTGTTTCGGGGGGGTTGTCCCCCCCGCTACAGAGGACGGAGATCCACCCTCGCTACATAACGGATTACACTCGGATAAGGCATGTTTCCACAGCACCGCTGTCACCATGGCCCCCCCCCCACCGCGACAGAATCGTAGCGGTGGGGGGGGTGGGCGTTCACAGTCCGGAGGCGACAAACGAACCGTGTAACGCGGTGCACGCACTTCGGACATCGTGCACCACACAGTTGTAATTTACCGATTGGTCAAAAGTCATTTTTGATTACAATTTTCAGGGATAGAAAATAATTTGGCTTATAACACCTTACCTCTTCACAGCCACATTGTCGTGGCCAACTTCTCTTCCTCATTGTCAGACAAACCGACGCTGGTCTGCTCTGGTTCTGGTCTCGCGACCCAATCAAACAAATGATTTACGACCTTCGTCGTCAGCCTCCATCGATCTATGATGACCATATAAGAGAATCCTAAACACTCTGCTGGAATTAAAAAAAAAAAAAATAAAGCACTGCCTGTGGCTGCTGAAGCACTCTCTCTTCACCCAGCTTTAGACAAAACAGCTCAGCGAACTTCTGTACTTCAATTGGCTCGCAGCCGTTGGGAGGCGGGTCCTTCTGGCTAGATTTTCATTCATTGGCTCTTTATGGTTTCAGAAACCCAATTCAAGGCTCTTATTAGTCGAATGACAGGTCAATCAGATGAACTAATTTTTTCACGGCTGTGTCTGCAGCTTTTATTTTCAGTGCGCGCTTGGACGCCATCACCATCTCCATCTCCACCATCAGGATCATGCGTCGAGAGCACACGAGGGCGCACAAGAGCGCCCTCGTGCGCACTAGGACTCAGAGACTTGCCCGTCTGCGGTACAATGGAGCGCAAGAGGTTAAGTATTGTCCATGTATTTTTAATATTGTCTCTGTTTTTCTCCAGTTCTTTACTGTAATAGTTTCTTTTACTACATCTTATTATATATGTTAACTTATTTTTGTATGTTTTATATCGCTGCTCTGCTTCTTCTGTCCTTTTCTTTAGAAAAGCTTTTTATAATAAATTTTTCTTTTTACACGCCTTTTGTAATCCTTTGGTTAACCATGGCTTATGGGCAAATTTATGTTTAAGCTTTTTCTTTAATAATGGACATTTTTTTTTTCATAAAGAGTGGGTACAATGTTTATAAATGTGTCATAGGCTTCATTTACATCTGATACATAGACTTTTGTCCAGTCTTGCTTCAGCAAGTCTTCTTTAAAATAACTGATTGCATTTTGTGATTTGTATCTGAACGATTTAAAATTTTTTTCTCTATTGGCCTCCGTGTGGCCATGGATAAGTGCAAAGGTTGGCAAATGGTCACTTATATCATTTATCAATAATCCACTTTCTATTTTCTTATCAATAATATTAACAAACAGGTTGTCAATAAGTGTAGCAGTGTGAACTGTGATTCTACTGGGATGTGTTATTGTGGGATATAGACTCATGCTGTACATACAATTCATGAACTCTGTAATTACATTTTGTTGATATGGATTTCTAATCAAATCACATCAAATCAAACTTTATTCTCATATTGCTGTACATACAACTGTAGTGCAGGCAAGATGAAATTGCATTTCTCTCGGCATCCATATAAGAAGCAGCATGATTTAAGACACATTCCCACATAGCTCCCCCCCACCCCCACCCCCCCCATCCATTCACACATCCCTGAGACATACTTGGGAAAAAAAAAGAATAACTAACTATAATATACAAAATGTCCGTAGGTGCAGTAGTGTGTATGAGAGATTCCGGGTCAACTGTTCAGCATCCTGACAGCTTGTGGAAGGAAGCTGTTGATCAGTCTGGTGGTTCTGCCTCTGATGCTCCGGAATCGTTTCAGTGCCCTGCTCCTACAACGGTTCTGAAAAAGTTCTTGGACAGAGGGGAGGGAGACTCCAATTACCCTCTCCGCCCCCTTGACTATCCTCTGTAGGGCTTTTTTGTCTGACATACTGCAGCTGGAGTACCATGTAGCAATGCAGTACGTCAGAACACTCTCCACCACACCTCTGTAGAAGGTCCTGAGGATGCAGATGGGGAGAGAGGCCTGTTTGAGTTTCCTCAAGAAGTGCAGTCTCTGCTGAGTCCGCTTCCTGATCTCCAAGGAATTCTTGCTCCAGGTCAGGTCCTGCGAGATCTGCACTCCGAGGAACTTGATGTTCTCTACTCTCTCCACTAAACGTCCGCCGATGCTGAGGGGGGCGTGCTCAGGCTGCGACCGCCGGAAGTCGATAATCATCTCCTTCGTTTTGTCCACGTTGAGCACCAGATTGTTCTCCCTGCAACAGCCCTCCAGGTCTCTCACTTCTTCCCTGTACATTGATTCCTCATCCCTCTGGATAAGTCCCACCACCGTGGTGTCATCTGCAAACTTAATAATCTGGTTCCCCTCGTGTCTGGATACACAGTCATGTGTTAGAAGTGTAAACAACAGTGGACTGAGTACACAGCCTTGAGGGGATCCGGTACTCAGCGTGACAGAATTGGAGATGTTGTTTCCAACCCGGACAGACTGAGGTCTCTCAGTCAGAAAATCCAGGATCCAGAGACATGTGGCGGTGTTCAGACCGAGAAGGAGTAATTTCTCCATCAGTCTCTGGGGAATAATGGTGTTGAATGCTGAACTGAAATCAATGTACAGGAGTCTGGCGTAGGTGTCTTTCTGGTCCAGGTGGGTGATGACAGAGTGTAGGGTGGTGACTATAGCATCCTCCGTGGAGCGGTTTGAACGATATGCAAACTGGAGCGGGTCGTGTGATGCAGGGAGGCAGGCTGTAATGTGTGGTTTGACAAGCCACTCAAAACACTTCATCACAATCGGTGTCAGTGCAACAGGACGATAGTCATTCAAACAGGACACCACTGGTTTCTTTGCCACCGGTACAATGATAGAGGTCTTGAAGCATCTGGGAACGATGCCCTGCCTCAGGGAGATGTTATAAATGTCAGTCAGGATATCCGCCAACTCGCTCGCGCAGTCTCGGAGCACACGTCCCGGAATGTTGTCTGGACCTGCAGCTTTGCGTGGGTTGACTCTGGTTAGGGTCCTCCGTGTGTCCGCTGTGTTGATGGTAAAAGCTGGTCCGACCGATGGTGGGGGAGGGCCAGCCCTCCCTCTGATTGTCGAGTTTGATGCTTCAAAACGTGCAAAGAAGTCGTTAAGCCTGTCTGGAAGCGAAGCGTCGTCATCATCGACCCCCTGCCTAGGCTTAAAGCCCGTCAGTGTCCGAACTCCCTGCCACATCTGCTTGGTGTTCCTAGTGTCACAGAGGTGTCCCTGGATTTTCTCCACATAGGCGCACTTTGCCGCCTTAATTCCCTTAGAAAGCGCAGACCTGGCTGAGCGGAGGGTGATCCTGTCCTTCGCTCTGAAGGCTGCATCTCTGGCTGTGAGCAGCGAGCGCACCTCTGCAGTCATCCAGGGCTTATGATTACCCCGCATAGTGATGGTCTTCACTGTAGTGAAATCCTCTGTGCACTTCGCGATGTAGCTGGTGACCGAATCAGCATACTCCTCCACATCTGTCCTGTCTTCCTGGGAGGCTGCTATTTTGAAGACCTTCCAGTCTGTGTGCTGAAAACAGTCTTTCAGTGCAGGGGTTGCACTCTCTGGCCAAATCCTGATTTGTTTCACTGCTAGCCTGCTGCGCTTCAATAAAGGTTTGTAGGCAGGCAGCAGCATCACGGATATGTGATCAGAACGGCCGAGATGGGGGCGGGGTATCGCTTTATATGCATCTGTGTTTGTGTACACTAAGTCCAACATATTCTCTCCTCTGGTCTTAAAGTCTACACATTGTTTAAACTTGGGGAGCACAGTCTTTAGGCTGGTGTGGTTAAAATCCCCCGCAACCACCACAAAACTGTCCGGGTGTGAAGTTTGGATTTCACTGATTGCATTGTGCAGTTCCCCGAGTGCCTTCTTAGCATTAGCTTTAGCGTTAGCGCTCGGCGCTATGTAAACACCGACTACAAACACGTTGCTGAATTCCCTAGGCAGATAATAAGGCCGACAATTTACAATAAGGAACTCCGCCAATGGAGAGCAGTGTTTAGACACTAACGTGGCATTAACGCACCAGTTCTTGTTAACATAGATGCATAGCCCACCCCCCCGGCTTTACCGGACCTCGCCGTTTCCCTGTCGGCACGGAACATCGCCATATCTTCCAGTTGAATGGCCTCGTCAGGAATGTTGTCGTGGAGCCATGTCTCGGTGAAAACAAACACACAGCAGTCCCTCCACTCTCTCCGGGTTTCTCTCAGCAGACGCAGTTCGTCCACCTTGCTTTCGAGGGCACGGACGTTAGAGAGAAGGAGCGACGGTACCGCTGGTCTGGAGGGGTTAGCCTTTAGCCTAGCATGGATCCCGGCCCTTTTTCCTCGCTTTTTCCTGCATTCCCTCCGCTTCCGCGTCCTCTTCTCACGGGTAGCTTCCAGCGGGGACTCCGCCAGAATTCCGTGCTGGCATAGGATGTCCAAATCACAACCGATCGCTGCGATTCTTGCAGTGTGCAGTACCTTGATGTTTAATAAGGTCTCACGGTTGTAAGTTTTACAGAATGTACGTCTGGGGTGATCACAACACTCAAAACTCTCACACTCGCTGATGCCAAGAGGGGCCGCTGCGTCCGAGCGCGCTGCCGCCATCTACTGATTTAGTAAATCAATATTGAAATCTCTACAAATTACTACCATTTTCTTACTAGTAATATTATTGTACAGCTCGACTAATTTATCTCTGAATGTCTCAATGCAAGTTCTCGGCGTTCTACAGTATATATACAACTTATAATTAGATTTTTTGTTTTATCTTGGTCAATCTCAACAGTAACACATTCCAAAATCCCTGGTAGTGCAAAGGATAAGATAAGATAAGATAAGATAAGATAAGCCTTTTTATTCCATTTACATATTCCATTTACAAGCTTACACCTATACAGGTCATCAATATACAGTGCAACACCACCAACCTTTTTTTGAGATCTGTTAATATGAAACATCTGATATCCCTCTATTGCCATCAGAGGAGCCTGCTCTTCATTAAGCCAGGTTTCAGAGACTGTGATAGCTATAAATTTTCTGTCTAGCTGTTTTAAATAGTCCTGAATCTGTGGAAAGTTTTTGTTAAGACTTCTGCTGTTGAAGTGTATTATTGATAGTTTACCATCTAGTTGCACTTGACTTTTTAATTGCTTTTCGGTGTAATATTCACAATGATTATGAATATTATTGAAAAAGTGTTTATCAGGATCAGTATCATTTTCCATCTCTTGTAGTTTATGTTCAGCATAATGGCATATTTTCAGAGTTTGAATTTCCTCACTCTGTGTCAAATGACTTCCTCCAACTGGGGATAATTGATGTCTACTCAAGTCAGTCATAAGTTTTTTGTTTGTTTTGTTTATTTTTTTTAAGTACATTGACATAGTATGTCAAAAGAACTATTCTTGCTGTGTGTGTGGATATGGATTTTTATAGTCTCTTAATTTTCTTAATCAGTGTTCATCTGTATTTATTTAAGTCAGTAACATCCCTGATTATTATACTCTTTGCTTCCTCAGGTGTTCCATTTAGTTTGATCCAAACTCTACAATTTCTTGTCAATGTTGCTTGTATCTTATTTTGTCTTTTCAGTATCCGTGCTTGCCGTGCTATTTCAGCATTAGTTTTTGTTAGATGTTCATTTAGGTAAACTTCTGTTCCCCGTAGCTTTTGGCCTGCCTCAGTATGTCATTCTTTACCCTTCTGTTCACAAAGCACATCACAATTGATTTCTTTGTTTTATTATCTTTTCTGGGTAAAGCATGACAGGTTGAAATTGCATTTGCTTCAACCTTTATATTTCTACTATCAAGGAACTGAAGCACCAGGTTTTCCAGGGAGACTGATTCACTCAGGGGAGCCTCCTCACCTCTCAATCCTGCTGTAGCATGAGCATATGATTGTTATTTAATGTCTACTCCATTTATAATTAGATCATCCATACGAGAATATTGTTCAAGATCCTCGACACGTCGCTCCAAGTCTGTAATTTTTTTGTCTTTTTCCTTAATTGTTAATTTTAATTCTCGGACATCTTCCATTAGCTCTATTACTTTAGCCTGCTTACTAACCACTTTGGTCAGTTCTTCTGACAAGAAGTTCAGAGATTTTTTTGATCTCTTCCATTTCCTCCTTCTTTGGTGGCATTTTTACTGACCTGTGGATAGTAAAACAATCTCTGCTGGTGTCACCGGTATCCGATCCGACCGACCTCGAATCCAGCTGGGCCTCAGCTAGCCCCCTCCGCTGCTAGTCCCACTGCAATCGAGCTCCTGTCCAGCCTGGGTACCGGAAGCTCCTCCACCGAGTCCCGCCGCCCACCGCCACTGTAGCCGAGCTCTGATCCTGCTTCTGTCCTTAATTATGACACTAAAGGGTTTACCAGAGGTTACTCTAGAAGTTCAGGAAACTTCTTTGAAATTTCTTCATGATACTGGGGCTTGCAGATCTGTCATTTCAGGCCTAGATGCTGTGGGGCTCACAAAATCAGAACACACAGTGATCATTAAATCAGCAAATGGGAAGCATATAAAAGGAATGTTTTTCTAGAGTAGAATAGACTTTATTTGTTATTATAACAAGTACAACAAAATTAAAATGCAAACCAGTCAGTGAATTAAAAGTAAAAAGAAGCTTAAAAAGAAATTGTAACAGTAACATTGTAATTTGAAATTGTAACAGTAAAAGATGTTACAGGGGACAGTGCAGAAGGTTCATTCATTTTGTCACAAGTGTGTCGAGTTAACTTATTGGGAAGGGATCTGCTCACAACTCTCAATATCACCCTAATTCCGACAGAAGGTGGTATGAGGGCATCACATTTCCCACATGCATCAGAAATTCCTATTTTGCAAGATTTTGCAGTACCAACTCATGGTCGCTTCGTTTGGTACCAGCCGGACCAACCTGAGTGACTGAGAGCTTGGAAGCCAAAATAATGCAATTATTTCAAAACACAGGTTCCTAGAACTGTGCAGGCGACAAATCAATATCATTGCAACATGTATGACAGATATCTGAGTGGCTCAGATGACAAATTTGAGAAAACTTGTTTTGCAAACTCATCCTCCAAAACAATTATTGCAAATTTGTATTGGTCACCAAAGGGCTATGCAGAAGCATCTGTGAGGTTATCAGATAAAAATAAAGGTCACTTTAAACACTGGGACAGTGCAGAAGGTTCATTCATTTTGTCATAAGTGTGTCTAGTTAACTTATTGGGAAGGGATCTGCTCACAACTCTCAATGTCACCCTAATTCCGACAGAAGGTGGTATGATGGCATCACATTTCCCACATGCATCAAAAATTCATATTTTGCAAGATTTTGCAGTACCAACTCATGGTTGCTTCGTTTGGTACCGGCCGGACCAACCTGAGTGACTGAGAGCTTGGAAGCCAAAATAATGCATTATTTCAAAACACAGGTTCCTACAACTGTGCATGCCACAAATCAATATCATTGCAACATGTATGACAGATATCTGAGTGGCTCAGATGACAAATTTGAGAAAACATGTTTTGCAAACTCATCCTCCAGAACAATTATTGCAAATTTGTACTGGTCACCAAAGGGCTATGCAGAAGCATCTGTGAGGTTATCAGATAAAAATAAAGGTCACTTTAAACACTGGGAGTCACCACACATTGCACTGATCAAGCCTAAACACATGCAATGGAAGGGTGTAGGCTTAATGAATAATACAGAAATGGTAACAATAAATGTAAAATCTCATTTTAGGCCTTATCACAGACAATATCTTTTATGCCCAGGAGCCATGAGATGACTGTTGTTGAGATATAGTGCTATATAGGCATATAGCACTGCATCCACCTCCTGCCTATATACAGGCGGGAGGTGGAGCAGCTGATCCTCTGGTGCAGCCAGAACCATCTTGAACTTAACCCAGCCAAAACGGTGGAGATGACTGTGGATTTCAGGCGACACCCCCCTTCATTCCCCCCACTCACCATCCTCAACAGCACAGTGTCCACTGTGGACTCCTTCAAGTTTCTGGGTACTACAATCTCCCGGAACCTGAAGTGGTCCTCCCATCTAGACACTGTCCGGAAAAAGGCCCAGCAGAGGTTATTTTTTCTGCGTCAGCTCAAGAAGTTTGATTTGCCTCAGGAGCTGCTGGTTGTCTTCTACACCGCCATCATCCAATCTGTCCTCTGCTTTTCCATCACTGTCTGGTTTGGATCTGCCACTAAACAGGACAAGATCAGACTGCAGCGGATCGTTAAGTCTGCGGAGAGGATCATTGGTACCGACCTACCCTTCATTGAGAACTTATATCGGTCCATAACCAGGAAACGGGCGGGAAACATCTGTGCTGACCCATCACACCCCGGCCACAAACTGTTTGAACTTCTATCTTCTGGTCGTCGTTACAGATCACTGAAGGTCAAAACCACCCGTCACAGGAACAGTTTCTTTCCTCAAGCCATCACTCTGATGAACTTCTAACATTCACCTAGTCCTACCTGTTGCTGTACTCATGACTTTTCATCCATTATTACATTGCACATAACTCTCACACTGCTTTTTACTTCATTCACATTATATCACTGAATCTGAGTTCACATTGAAATACTTTGTGACTGTAGTATATTTTTTCATTTATTTCTGCAAAGTGTGGTTAGTCTGAATAAATAACTGCATATATTCCTGTATATATTTGCATCCTTTTATAGAAACGTGGACAGACTGTAATTTACTGTACATACTCTGTTGTCATTGAATCCTTATTTAAATCCTCCACCTGAACAACGAGAGCAAGTTTTTAGCCAAAGTCAAATTCCTTGTATGTGTTGTGCATACTTGGCCAATAAAGCTGATTCTGATTCTGATTCTGATTCTGATTCTGATAAATAAGATAAGATAAGATAAGATAAGATAAGCCTTTATTAGTCCCACAACGGGGAAATTCCAGGATTGCAACAGCACAGGGATAGCAACACTCAGAGCAACAATCAGAAGGCAAGAAAAAAAACAAGCAAGCAAGAGCGGCTAATATACATATGTACATATTACTATAAAATAAATATATACACACACACACACAGACACAGTGCAGAGCATTGTAGCTGGATGGAATAAATATGTAAATATATAAACACCCACATTACGGAGCATTGCAGCTAGGTGGAATAAATATGCAAGTATATAAACACACACAGTGCGGAGCAATGTAGCTAGATGGAATAATATGTAGATATATAAAAAACACAGTGCGGAGCATTGTAGCTAGATGGAATAAATATGTAAATATATAAACACACACAGTGCAGAGCATTGTTGCTAGATGGGATGAAACAGCATAACCGTCTACTTAGTTATCCTACATGGTATGATTATGTGCCCATACATATTCTCACCCTCCATAGCGACCGGTATGTTCCTAGTTGTATGCCGGAGGGGACCATTGTGTAAGTCTATTGCATCTTTTGCATTCAAAAAACTATTAGTTTGTTACGTCTTTTTGCTATCTCTGCGAGCAGCCCTGCTTAGGTTGTACAGTCTGACAGCCGTTGGTAGGAAGGACCTACGAAACCTCTCGGTTGTGCACCTGGGATGATGTAGTCTGCTGCTAAATGAGCTCCTCAGTGCATCCAGTATGTCCTGCATAGGGTGGAACTCGGACTCCAGCAGAGATGACAGTTTAGCCACCGTCCTTCTCTCTCCTATCTCCTCCATCGGATCAAGGCGCTGCCCCAGGACAGAGCTAGCTTTCTTAATCAGTTTGTTCAGTCTCTTCCTATCGGCTGCAGTAATGCCACTGCCCCAGCAGACGACTCCAAAAGTGATGGCTGATGCCACCACTGTGTCATAGAATGACTTCAGCAGCGCCCCTTGTACACCAAAAGACCTGAGTCTCCTCAGCAGGAACAGCCTGCGCTGTCCCTTCTTGTAGAGTGCGTCAGTATTGTGTGACCAGTCTAGTTTATTGTTCAGATGAACACCCAGGTACTTATAGGATGTCACCATCTCGATGTCTGTTCCCTGTATATTTACTGGTGCTGTGAGGGGCTGCCCATGCCTGCGGCAGTCCACCACCAGCTCCTTAGTTTTCCTCGCGTTGATCTGGAGGCAGTTCCGATGGCACCAGTCCACGAAGTCCTGGTTAAGCCCTCTGTACTCAGCTTCATCTCCATTGGAGATGAGGCCAACGATCGCAGAGTCATCAGAGAACTTCTGTAGATGGCAGTGTGTTGTGTTGTGTGAGAAGTCTGCAGTATAAAGAGTGAACAGGAAGGGAGCCAGCACCGTTCCCTGGGGGGCCCCCGTGCTACTGATGATCGTGTCGGACACACAGTCCCGGGTTCTTACAAACTGAGGCCGGTTCGTGAGGTAGTCCAGGAATATGATGACAGGTGCTGGTCCACCCCTGCTCGCAGCAGCTTGTCCTTCAGGATCATCGGTTGGATGGTGTTGAAAGCACTGGAGAAGTCAAAGAACATGATCCTCACCATATTCCCGGGCTTCTCCAGGTGGGACAGAGAACGGTGAAGGAGGAAGATCACCGCATCCTCCACCCCAATGCCATGCTGGTAGGCGAACTGGAGTGGATCCATCGCTGGTTCCACCAGGGGGCGGAGGTGAGCAAGGAGCAGTCTCTCCAGGGTCTTCATCAAGTGGGACGTCAAGGCCACCGGTCTGTAGCTGTTCAGGTCTTTGGGGTGGGAAGTTTTTGGTACAGGTACCACACAAGATGTTTTCCACAGCTGTGGTACCCTCCCCAGTTTCAGGCTCATGTTGAAGATATACGTCACAATCCCACACAGCTGGTCTGCACAGGACTTGAGGAGCTTTGCGCTGATGCCGTCCGGTCCCGGCGCCTTCCTCGCTTTGATCTTCCTCAGCTCCGTCCTCACCTGGGTCTCGGTCAGGGTCAGGATGGGGGGCTGTGTGTTGGGAGTGGGGGGGTGTTGGTGGAGTGGGGAGTGGGCAGCAGGACTTGATTTCTTTAGAGGCAGCAGTGGTTGTTGTGCAGACAGGGGGGAGGGCGGTTGGTCAAATCTATTGAAAAACAGATTCAGGTTGTTCGCCCACTCCCTGCCCCCCGTGGCCTGGGGGGAGGTATTCTGGAGCCCCGAGATGGTTTTGAGGTTTCTCCAGACCCCGCTGATGTCGCTCTGTTGCAGCTTGTCCTCCATCTTCTTCCTGAAGCTGTCCTTGCCTTCTCTGATCTTTCTCCTCAGCTCCCTCTGTACGGACTTCAGCATCTCCCTGTTCCCCGACCTGAAGATCCTCTTCTTCTCTCTCAGAAGTGTTTTTATCTCAGGGTTGATCCAGGGTTTGTTGTTTGAGTGACGCCGTATGGTCTTGGTGGGAACGGATTTGTCCACACAGAAGCTGAGATAGCCCGTGAAGGTGTGAATGAGGCCATCGATGTCCTCACCATGTGGATCGCAGAGCTGCTTCCAGGCGGTGGCTTCAAAACAGTCCTTTAGAGTGTCCATTGTCTCCTCAGACCATAACTCCACAGTGTGCATGGCCGGAGGTTGTCTGTGCACTAGGGGTTTGTACACCGGCCGGAGATGAACCAAGTTGTGATCCGATCTCCCGAGTGGGGGGAGTTGTGATGAGGTGTACGCCTCCTTAGTGTTTGCGTAGAATAAGTCCAGTGTTTTATTGTCTCTAGTGTGGCATGTGACATACTGGGTGAACGTGGGTAGAATGGGAGATAGTGAAACATGGTTGAAATCGCCTGAGATGAGGAGAAGAGCATCTGGGTGTTCTGTCTGCAGCCTGCTGGTTACTGAATGGATGACATCACGCGCTGTCCCAGCGTTCGCCGTCGGATTTGCATAAACAACAATGCAGATCACGTGTGAGTGTTCTCTCGGGAGATATGTAGGCCTCATGCTAACAGCTAGCAACTCAATGTCTTTGCTGCAGTGTCGTTGTTTAACAGTGATATGTCCCGGTCTGCACCAGTTGTTGTTAACATACATTATCACTCCACCGCCCCTAGTTTTGCCACTGTCTGGTGTTCGGTCAGCTCGTATCATGTGAAAACCCTCCAG
Organism: Pholidichthys leucotaenia; assembly: GCA_020510985.1. Taxonomy (NCBI): domain Eukaryota; kingdom Metazoa; phylum Chordata; class Actinopteri; order Cichliformes; family Pholidichthyidae; genus Pholidichthys; species Pholidichthys leucotaenia. Next base: position 428,132 of record JAJAQF010000019.1, read on the forward strand.
CTCAATGTTAGCATCTGCTGCTAGTTCAGTTAGCCACGTCTCAGTAAACAAAAGGAGAGAGCACTCCCGGTATGTGCTATCATAACGGGAGATAGCCGCTAGCTCATCTAACTTTCCCAGTATCGACCGTACATTTCCCATGACAACAGATGGAAGGGAGGGTCTGTACCTTATATTTTTTGTCCTCCGCCTTACTCCAGCCCGGCAGCCGCGGTGTTTTCGCCTCAGTTCTCTCGGTATGTCGAGTTTTTCCAATGGGACTGGGTGGCGGTTGAATGCTAGCAGCTCTTCCCTGCTGTATTGTATCCTGCTATAAACAGTGGCTCCGTCCACCGGCTCAGGAGACATTTGGGACGATCTGTGTGTCCGTGATATAAGTGGGGTGAAAAAAAAAGACGAATCAAAAGAGAGAGGAAGGGAAAAAGACTCGGAATCGAGCCGCTGTTGCAAAAGGCAGCCTACTCGTGTGGCGCCGAGATTAATAGATTAAAATAAAGTTGAATTGAATTGAATTCAAGAAGGCATTAAACCTGGTATACAGGGATTGATAGGTGCAGGGGTTATAGTATTAGGTCCAAAAACACCGTGCAATACACATTGTTAAATGATCTACAATCACACATGAAATTTTTCACAGTGATTGACATCAGTAATGCTTTTTTCAGCATTCACATCCAACCAGATCATCAGTTTTGGTTTGCATTCACATTTGAAGGCAAGAGGTACACATTCACGAGGCTACCACAGGGCTATTGTGTGAATCACCAACCATTTTTTCACAGGCAATGTCAGCAAATTTGGCCCAGTTCGTTCCACCTCATGGGAGTCAATTACTCCTGTATGTTGATGACATTTTGCTGGCATCCCCTGATGAAATCACTTGCAAAAGAGACACCAATGCCTTGTTGAAATTTTTTGCTGAGCAGGGTCACAAGGTTAACAAAGCAAAGCTGCAGTTGTGGAAGCCAGAAGTGACATACTTAGGCCACATTTTTGTCAACAGAAGGGAGACATGTTGACCCTGTTCGCAAAGAGGCTATTTTGGCAGCGCCTAAACCAATGGCACAGGTGGACAAGATTGAGTGGACACCTGAAGCAGAGTTGATTGCTCTAACTGAGGCATGCAAATTGGGACAAAATAAAAAGCTCACAGTTTACATTGATAGCCAGTATGCATTTTACACTATTCACCACTTTACACAAAAAGTGCAAACACCTCATTTTGGAGCTGCTTGAAAGTGTCAAACTGCCATCACAACTGGCCATATGAAAATGTGCTGCTCATACAAATGGCAATGATCCGGTTTCTAAAGGTAATCATTTTGCGGATCAAGCTGCAAAGGTGGCTGCACAAGGTTTGCAACCTAGACAAAGCACACTTCATTCTGTTCTGACACTGACTGAAGAGCTATCACATGATGTTCTTGTTGAGGCTCAAAAGGCAGCACCACAGGCTGAAATTTACAAATGGATAAAGAAGGGAGCTCTTCTTGATGACACCTCAAAGCTCTACAAATGTAAGGTAAACAAGCCTATTCTACCATGCAAACTGTTTCACCAAGTCTCTACCTTGCTCCATGGCGTTTCGCATTTAGCAAGGGGGGAATTGTATCTACATTGAATAAAACCTTTACTGCTTATGGGTTTAGCCAGTTTGCCACACAATTTTGTAAAAAAATGTCTGATCTGTGCAAAAAACAATGCACAGGGAAATTTCAAACCTGAGAGAGGCACTTTTCCAGCCTCTACTTATCCATTTCAGAACATTTGCATGGAATTTTATTGAACTGAATAAATGTGAAGGCAAGAAATATTGTTTGGTCATTTGTGATATGTTTTCTAAATGGACAGAAGCTTTTCCTTGCACACATCCAAATGCAATCACAGTGGCAAAGAAATTGCTTGCTGAAATTGTACCTAGGTTTGGAATACCTGAGAAAATTTACTCAGATAATGGTACACATGTTGTAAATCAAGTTATATCACATTTAGGCACAGCACTGAACATCAGTTTGAAGAATCATTCAGCTTTTCACCCACAATCTGCAGGATTGGTAGAACGCACAAAGAGAACCAGTAAAGAAAGACTCAGAAAAACAATGGCAGAAACAAGGCAAAATTGGATTTATTGCCTTCCATTAGTTTTGTTTTACATGAGGATAATCCCAACCAAAGGGGGGTTGTTGTGGCTCATGTATTTTTGCCTACATATGTATAAGCACAAGGTGAGATGCTTAGGATTGCATGTGTGGATTGACCTCACGTCTTAGATGGGACAATATGTCTGGACCGCCTGTGGATAATGGCAAGAGGATGGAGGTACCGTGATAAGGAGCTGAAAGGACTTCCTGACCTCCTGGGGCCAGGCGGAGGACTAAGGGACTCGGGGGAAGAGTTATTGTCAATGGGGGGTTTGACAGAGATGTGTGATTCTTCCTTTGATGTTGATGTATAAATGTGGGGGTTCTGATGCAGCTCACTCTCTTCTGTTCTTGAGAGATTGCTGGGGATGTGAAAGCTACATTAAAACCTGAATTGAGAAATAATTCAGCCTCGTTATTTCACGCTCCCCACATTGGTGACCAGAGACGTGAGAATGCCTAGAAGCGAGTCCCCCGATCCAAACTCGTCGGAGTCTCCCCGAGCAAGCGCCGTCTCCATTAAGCTACCAGAATTCTGGCAGGACAACCCGGACTCATGGCTCCTCCAGGCCGAGGCACAGTTCGCACTCGGGGGAATAATGGCTGATGACACTAAGTTCTACCATGTCATCGCAAAGCTTGACAACCGCACAGCTCGGTGCTTGCGGAGCCTGGTGCAGCAGCCGCCCGCTGATGACAAATATGGCGAGCTGAAGACTGCCCTCATCCAGTGCTTTATGCCCTCAGCCAAAGAGAGGGCTAGGAGACTCCTGGCTATGCACGACCGGGGTGGACGCAGGCCAGTCGACCTGATGGAGGATATGCTGCTGCTGAGGGACACAGACAACGACGATTTCTTACTTAAGCATATCTTCCTGAGAAACCTCCCAGTGCAGATGAGGGGGACCCTGTCCAGCATGCGTTGTGTGACCCAGTGGGACTTCCGTGCGCTGGCCCGAGAGGCACAGCGGCTCCTTGACTCCTGCGGTGAACAGACGGCTACAGCAGCAGCAGCAGACCTCGGTACGGCGACTGGGAGCAGCGAAGGGCCGGAGACAGCGGAACCAACCCCACCAACAATGGCAGTGGCGCGGTCCCGACGCAGCGGGGGAGATGGCCTCTGCTTTTATCATCGGCGTTTCGCAGAGAAGGTGCACAGATGTATGCCGCCGTGCAACTTCAAGAGCTCGGGAAACTCCAGGACCGGGAGTCGTTAGCAGCCTCGGCTCTCGGAGAACTAAATAAGCTGCTCTACATCACAGATGCGAGCTCCGGGTGACACTTCCTCGTGGACACCGGGGCCCAAGTGAGTTTCATCAACCCGACCTATGCTGACCGGCTGGCAGGCCCCCGGGGTAATGGGGCAATGGCGGCGAACGGCTCGAGCATCGACACCTTTGGAGAGAGGACTCTGTTTCTGTTCTTACACGGCCGCACTTATGAATGGACTTTTATTATAGCGGCGGTGAGTTTCAACATGTTAAGTGCTGATTTTCTGTGCTCACATGGTTTGTTAGTTGACCTTGCCAATAGGCGGCTGGTAAATGCACTCTCTTTTTATTCTATTCCTCGTGCAGCTCGAGTGTCCCCGCCACAGGCTCAGACCCACGTCGCCACAGCAGGCGGTAAGTTTCACACACTCCTCACCCAATTTCCAGCGCTCACGGTTCCCACATTTTCGGCAACAGTTGCGAAACACGGGGTGGAGCACTTTATCACCACAGCTGGCCCACCCGTCTTTGTGAAAGCTCGGCGCTTGGATGCAGCTAAACTCTCCATAGCGCGCGAGGAGTTCGCCAACCTGGAAAGGCTGGGCATTATTCGCCGTTCGAAAAGCCCATGGGCCTCTCCATTGCATATGGTCCCTAAAGCTGACGGTTCGTGGAGACTTTGTGGTGATTACCGCAGGTTGAACAACGCCACAGCGCATGACCGCTACCCAATTCCGCACATCCAGGAATTTTTGGTGCATCTGGCGGGAGCGCGCATTTTTTCTAAAATAGACCTGGTCCGCGGCTATCATCAGGTCCCGGTCCGAGCCGAGGACGTTCCCAAAACAGCGGTAATAACCCCATTCGGTCTTTTTGAGTTTTTACGTATGCTGTTTGGCCTCAAAGGCGCTGCGCAAACCTTCCAACGCATGATGGATGCTGTGTTACGCGATCTCCCTTTCGTGTTCGTCTACCTCGACGACATTTTAGTCGCCAGCATGTCCGAGGAGGAACACAAAAAGCACCTCACGGCAGTTTTTCAGAGGTTGGGAGAGCATGGATTAATAATTAATCAAGCCAAGTGCCAGTTTGGTGTGGCACAGATCGATTTTTTGGGGCACCGCGTTTCCCCAGAAGGGGCGGTTCCGCTACCGGACAAAGTACGCGCAGTGGCAGAGTTTCCCCGGCCACAAACGGTCAAATCATTACAGGAGTTTTTAGGAATGGTAAACTTTTATAACCGTTTCATACCCCACGCAGCGCAGCTCATGCAACCATTATATGCCGCGCTTAAAAAACTAAAACCCTCCAATACGATCGAGTGGTCCCCGGAGCGGGAACGCGCATTTGCAGAGGTTAAAAAAGCCCTTGCTGACGCTGCGCTGCTAGCTCACCCAGATCCAACGGCCCGCATAGCGCTCACCACTGACGCATAAGATTTGGCCATAGGGGCGGTTGTGGAGCAGCACGTTGCCGGGGTTTGGCAGCCGCTGGCATTTTTCAGCAGATCCTTGCACGAAGCCGAGCGGAAATACAGCACGTTTGACAGGGAGCTGTTAGTGCTCCACTTAGCCATTCGCCATTTCTAGTTCTGGCTGGAAGGTCGGCGTTTCACCGCGTTTGTCGACCACAAGCCGCTCACTTTTGCAATGTCCAAAATTTCAGAACCTTGGTTGGGCCGGCAGCAGAGGCAGCTGGCCGCAATTTCGGAATTTACTACTGATATTCAGCAAGTAGCGGGTAAACTCAATGTAGTGGCAGACTGTCTCTCTTGCGCGGTGACAGCACCAGTCCGCGCGGAGGTAGATTATACTACTGCAGCTGCAGGGCAAAATAGCAGTGCGGAAGCGCACGCAGCCCCAGTTCACTTGGGGATAGATTATGCAGCCATGGCGGCGGAACAGGGTAGAGATGCGAACGTGTGCGCGCTCCAGTCTGGACCAACAGGGTTAAGGCTGGAGAGCAGGAGTTTGCAAACCGGTATGCCCCCTCTAATCTGCGATATCTCTACTGGGCGACCGTGCCCGGTGGTACCGGCCGCTTGGCGCCGCCGCGTTTTTGACTCGGTTCACTCCCTGGCACACCCAGGGGTGCGCGCTTTGGTGAAAATGGTAGCGGAGAAGTTTGTTTGGCCGAGCCTGCGCAAGCACGTGAACGAGTGGGCAAGAACCTGCATGGCTTGCCAGCGGGCCAAAATTCACAAGCACACAAAAGCCCCCTTAGAACCGTTCCACATCCCGGCCAAGAGGTTCGATCATGTGCATGTCGACCTCGTGGGCCCCCTACCGTCGTCGCAGGGGTTCATACATCTTTTGACAATAGTGGACCGAACCACACGCTGGCCGGAAGTGGTCCCACTAGCATCGACCACGGCTGCAGAGGTGGCTCGTGCATTTTTGACGGCCTGGGTAGCGCGTTTCGGAGTTCCGTCAGATATTACGTCCGACAGAGGGCCTCAATTTGTCTCTGAGCTTTGGTCAGCGATGGCCAGCAGCTTAGGGGCGACAATTCACCGCACTACCGCTTATCACCCCCAGGCTAATGGTTTATGCGAGCGTTTTCATAGGTCTTTGAAAGCAGCCCTCAGAGCGTCGCTTACGGATGCAGATTGGGTAAACAAACTACCATGGGTTTTATTAGGGTTGCGTTCTGCGCCCAATGAGGATTTAAATGCCTCCCCAGCGGAGTTGGTTTTTGCACAACCTCTCGGGCTGCCCGGTGAGTTCCTACCAGAGCATCCGGTGCCGGGGCGTTCCCCGGCTCTGGGGCCACTGATTGGAACAGCAGACATGCTCCCGGGCCCCGTTCATCACACTTTTCCGCGTGTTTTTGTTCCCAAAGCTTTAAAAAATGCAGAGTTTGTTTTTGTTAGGCACGAGGCTTTACAACCAGGCCTCCGCCTGCCATATGATGGTCCATTTAGATTGCTGGAAACAGGTGATAAGCATTTTGTACTAGATTTGGGGGACAGAAAGGAAACAGTTAGTACTGATAGACTAAAGCCTGCTTTTGTGATGAATGACAAGTCTGTGCCGGTGGCGAGGGCCCCTCGACGTGGCAGACACCCCAGGGAACATGTCCTGGAGCCCCCGCAGGGATCAAATAACCATTCTCTTCCTCAGTTGTCAGATTCTTGCAGGACGGTGCCGCAGGGACGGCGAGGCCTGCTTACAGCAGATTTGGAAGACGTTTGAAGCCCAGACAGTGTACAGACTGATATGTGATTTTGTCATGTTTTGTAAACTATGTTGTCGATTTTACCATGTTGTGTGAATTATGCTTTATTGTCCATTCTTCGACGTTTGGGGGGGGGTATGTGGCTCATGTATTTTTGCCTACATATGTATAAGCACAAGGTGAGATGCTTAGGATTGCATGTGTGGATTGAACTCACGTCTTAAATGGGACAATATGTCTGGACCGCCTGTGGATAACGGCAAGAGGACGGAGGTACCGTGGTAAGGAGCTGAAAGGACTTCCTGACCTCCTGGGGCCAGGCGGAGGACTAAGGGACTCGGGGGAAGAGTTATTGTCAATGGGGGGTTTGACAGAGATGTGTGATTCTTCCTTTGATGTTGATGTATAAATGTGGGGGTTCTGATGCAGCTCACTCTCTTCTGTTCTTGAGAGATTGCTGGGGATGTGAAAGCTACATTAAAACCTGAATTGAGAAATAATTCAGCCTCGTTATTTCACGCTCCCCACAGTTGTCTCCATTTGAAATTATGTATGGCAAACCATACTTGCTGCCACCTTTGAGACTATTCAATCCTAGTGATGAAGAAGTGTGTTTAGCAGATTACATGAGAAGGATGTTGACTAACAGAGATATTATCGCTGTTACTCTCCCCAGGAGGGTTCACGAGGAAACTGCACCGATCTTGGCCAAGCCAGGAGACCTCATCCTCATCAAAGCCATCAAAAAGAAGAATTGGACTGATTCACCCTGGCAAGGACCAGGGTGAATCTACCTACGGGTACATTTGTTTTGCAGTCTGATGACAAGCCACCAGCTGCCGGTCGCTGCGTGCGCAAGCGCCCCTTATCCCTAACCTGCATGTTTTTGGCATGCGGGAGGAAACCGGAGAAATCCCGGAGTAAACCCACGCAACACGGGGAGAACATGCAAACTCCACACAGATCACTGTTGGCCGGGGGCAGGGATCAAACCCACGATCTCTGCTCTCAGTGCTAACCACTGCGCCACCGTGCAGCCAGTGCATTGGGTGCATTTAACACACTGTAGACTTTACCCCACTCTGAACTCACATCTAGGGACTACTGAATAAATATTTTCAACTTCATTCCATTAAAGACTCTCACCAAGAGACTTTTTCTTAATTGTTTCCCTATACAAGTGTCGACTGATGACACCCTATGTGGTGTCCAGTACCGGCTTCAGATAGGGAAGCAAGTGGTTGACCATCATGGAGAGACAAGAAGCGCAAGAAAGACGTTTGATCATTAAAGGGTGTAGTTGTTGTTTCCTTTACCTCATCATCCTAGGGGGGACATTATTACTTTGGTTTCTTTTAGCTGCACCACAAACCATACATCATAGTGCTAGGGACCTTGCACATATTCATAATTGGCTAGAGCTACATGAGCATCACGATAATGAATATACTGCCAATACGTGGTGGAGGTATGCTAATTATACGGCCAGGGCAGCTAATCGTTCCAATTGTTATGTTTGCTCCTTAGTGCCAACGTCAGCTGGACAGACTGCTGTTGTAGCTAAAATGATGGAACCAGCAAAAGCTCTCTGTTTTTACAGAAGGCTATGAAAAGGGACTATACAAAAAAGATTATTTTGAATCACTTGTGAAATCTTTCATCACTCTACCAATCAGAGAACTTATGGTACCCCTTACTCTGTAAGGGCAAGGTTAGTTTCATCAGGAACTTTTTCTTTTTGTCTGAAGGGAAGTCGTAACAACCCTCTGGGCGACCTACCCCTTTCTCAGTGTGAGGCAGTGTACAGTATACACCGCATTTGTGATGCTAGTACCCTGACCAATCGGATGGGCAGGTGGTGTCCACAGGCTAACTGTTGTTATTACAGACTTATCACCATGCTGGAGCTCTGCAGTGCTGCTATCTGCAACTTCCATATGTATGGCGCACATATGGTGACGGGTGGTCGAAAGGTGTATTCCCATCTGCCTATGAATTGGGCAAGAAGCTGTGCCCCCGTCTTTGTGACTGACAACACCCTGATTATGTCAGCGGGTCAGACAAGCAGAGGGATGAGAGGCCTATCACAGGATGCCATTTTCACACCACATGATTCCATCTGGGGTAGGGACGTGCCAGAGCAGTTCAAGATACTTACTACAGGTCAAAAGGTAGTTCAGTTGCTATTCCCTTGGGTGGGAGTGGCAAAAAATACCTTGTGGATTGAGACTCTTAATTATAGACTACAGTCTTTTGTGAATTTTTCCTTAGCTGCCTGGAAAGGTGAAAGGGAGGAAATGACTGCTATAAGACTTGTAGCAACACAGAATAGAATGGTACTTGATCAGTTGACTGCCGCCCGTGGGGGTGTGTGCGCAATTGTAGGTCAGTACTGTTGCACCTTTATACCTGCACATGATGCAGATGGAGGTGTCATTGCTTCAGCCATACGTAATCTGACTTCTTTGCAGACTGCTGGGGCTAAGGATAATGTTGATGACTCATCACACTGGATAAACTGGTTGTTTTCCTCATGGAGGAGTCTTGTCATAAACTTGGTGGTGATTATTGTAGTGATACTTTTGATCTTTTCATGTTTCATTCCTTGTACCCGTGATATGATGTTGAAACTTGTTCATGAGAATTTAGTGTTATTGTCACGTCTGGCCCTCATGAGCCAGCATAAGACACCACAGACCAGTAAAGTTGCACAAAGGTATATTTATAGTTCCACGCAAAGGTAGGACATGATAACTAGCCGCGTGGGCTGAGCAGCAAGATTATCCATTAACATAACAATGATTGATGACGGCTGAGATGAGAAACGCTCGCTCACCGTCAGATAAGAAAAAGGCCTGGAGACAGGCTGCGGGGGTTCCCTCCTGGTGAGAACAGCTGTCTGGTTAAAGGAGTCATACCAGCGATCCGGATAGGACTTTTGCTCAGAATGTCTCTGGCTGCGATGCCAAAGTCTTCGAAGGGCCACAGGTGGTGTGAACTCCTGGACTGGATCAAGGAAGGGATCAGGATCCCAAAGCGGGCAGCGGGGATTCCGTCTCCTCCGCCTCTGGGCTTCTTCTTCCTCGTACATCCGGAGTATCTCGCATTGGGTGGCGATGTCAAGTTCCTCGCGTTGACTTCTGGGTGGTCGTCGTAGCGGGGAGGCAGTTGGTCGAGCACATCCTTAGCCCAGTCTAGGTACCAGCGTACATCGGGCTGATAGCCGAGGAGGGGAGGGGCGATGAGGGTATCAGGATTAAGATTGAGGTTGGAGGCGGCGATCAGGATTTCATCCACTTGCTCCAGCACCTCGGTCAGCTGGTCGCTGGAACCCCGAGTGTGACCCCTCCGCGACGGCATAATTCCAGTACGCCGTACCCAGACAGGAAAGAGCAGAGTTCTCCTGAATGCAACTTACTGCGGACGGCGTCTCCTTCTGGCGGCTGTCTACTGTCATGTCTGGCCCTCATGAGCCAGCATAAGACGCCACAGACCAGTAAAGTTGCACAAAGGTTTATTTATAGCTCAAGGCAAGGGTAGGGCATGATAACTAGCCGCGTGGGCTGAGCAGCAAGATTATCCATTAACATAACAATGAATGATGACGGCTGAGACGAGGAATGCTCGCTCACCGTCAGATAAGGAAAAGGCAAGGAACACGAACGATAACTACAATGATGAACACACTTACATCAGCGGAGAATCGTGGATGAACACAAAGAGACGCTGACACGAAAGATGACACGAACGCTGACAAGAATGCTTGACAAGACAGCCGCAAGATGCAGCCGCTGGCGCCGGCATTTAAAGCTGGCTGCTAACGACCGCAAATGCAGCACAGCTGCTCAGGCTCTGACAGCAGGGAATGCCCGAGCGTTTGACCAATAAGACCCCGGGGAGCCAGAATGACAACACTGCTGTCAAAGCCTGACAGGAATGATGTGTAGCCCGAACGCAGACAAAACAGCGCTCGGGATATGACAGTTATATCATGAGGCCACCACTGAAGATGATGGGGAAACAACACCAGCTTAATGTTTTATGAGTACAGAGTAAAAGAATGACTGAAATGCAGAAAACCAAAAGGAGATGTATGTTCATGATGTGAATTTGAAATGTACTGAGCTGCAAGAGTAATCAGATTTGTCTTGAAGTTCAGAGAAGTTGTGTTATACTTATTCGAGATTTTTCACTTTATCCTGTTTATTTTCTGTTTTAATATATGTCGTATTTGAAACCATTATGTTACTAATCACTATTTAGCCAGTATACAGTTTTACTGTATTGATTGTTGTTTGATTGTTGATGCCTTGTTTGCAGTTTCACATTGAGATACTAATACACATAGGTTAGGATGCTAGCACACATAGATCTCTAATACAAACATTCACATACATGTCTTTTACACATAATAGGTTTTTAGTCATTTTTTATTGTTCTTTTTTGAAGTTACATTTACATTTAAGTATTAACTTTTTATTAAATCACTGCAAATCAGATTCTTCCCACAGTTAGCTTAAATACTGTAACTACTACAACTCCTTCTTTTGATGTCTGTCTTGATGAGTTTACTCCAATCGACCTTTGTGAGTTAGACAAAATAGTTTCCTCATCCAAACCTTCAACTTGTCTTTTAGACCCTATTCCTACTAGGTTATTTAAAGAAGTCTTCCCACTTATTGGTAGCTTTATTCTTCATATAATCAATTCTTCATTAACTTTAGGCCATGTACCGCAGGCTTTTAAAACAGCTGTGATTAAACCCTTACTCAAAAAGCCAACGCTAGATCCAGGAGCTTTAGCTAACTATAGACCAATCTCTAATCTCCCTTTCATTTCAAAAATCTTAGAAAGAGTTGTTGCTACGCAATTATTCGACCACCTGCAGGGAAATGGTTTACTTGAAGAGTTTCAATCTGGGTTTAGAATCCATCATAGTACTGAAACAGCCTTAGCGAAGGTCACTAACGACCTCCTCATTGCATCTGATAATGGACTAGTTTCTGTACTTGTCCTTTTAGACCTTAGTGCAGCTTTTGATACTATCGATCATAATATTCTACTTGATAGATAAGAACACTATGTTGGACTTAATGGAACTTCGTTGCAGTGGTTTAGATCTTATTTATCTGATAGGTTCCAGTTTGTTCATGTAAATAATGAGTTTTCTTTCAACTCAAAGCTTAGTCATGGAGTTCCACAGGGATCTGTGCTAGGCCCTACTCTTTTTAGTTTATATATGCTTCCGTTAGGCAACATTATTAGAAAGCACTGTATACATTTTCATTGTTATGCAGATGACACACAATTATACCTGTCAATGAAGCCAGATGATAGTAATCAATTAGCCAAGTTAGAAGCCTGTCTTCAGGAAATCAAAGCTTGGATGACTTGTAATTTCCTGCTATTAAATTCAGATAAGACTGAAGTCATTCTTGTTGGTCCAAAAAACCTTAGAAATTCCTTTCCAAATCAAACTTTCAGTTTGGATGCAGTTACTCTTTCTCTTAATAGCTCTGTGAGGAACCTTGGAGTTATTTTTGATCAGGATTTGTCCTTCAATTCACATATTAAATTTGTTTCTAAGACTGCCTTCTATCATTTGCGTAATATTGCCAAGATTAGGAGCATCTTGTCTCAGAGTGATGCTGAGAAACTGATCCACGCTTTTGTTAGCTCGAGATTAGATTATTGTAATTCTTTATTATCAGGTTGTCCTAAAACATCTTTAAAAAGTCTTCAGCTGATCCAAAATGCTGCAGCAAGAGTTTTAACAGGTACTAGAAAGAGAGATCATATCTCTCCGGTTCTGGCCTCCCTTCATTGGCTTCCCATAGAGTTTAGAATTAAGTTTAAAATCCTTCTTCTTACTTACAAAGCTCTAAACAATCAGGCTCCTTTTTATTTAAAAGATCTGATACTACCGTATTATCCTAACAGAGCACTACGCTCCCAAAATGCAGGACTACTTGTAATACCTAGAATCTCCAAAAGTACAATGGGAGGCAGAGCCTTCAGTTATCAAGCTCCTCTCCTGTGGAATCAGCTGCCAATCTGGATTCGGGAGTCAGACTCGATCTCTGTTTTTAAGATTAGGGTTAAAACCTACCTTTTTGATATAGCCTACAATTAGGGAGGGATCATGTGTTTCTGAACCCTCCCTTAGTTATGCTGCTAATAGGTTTAGTCAGCCGGGGGACCTCCAGTAATGCACTGGGCCCCACTCCTTTCCTCACTCTCTATGAAATATTTTTTTTGCTGGTCATTAACATTTGTTTGTTCTCTCCCATAGATTGAGTCCCCATCGTGCTGTTTGCTCTCTACATGTCTGTTCTTTTCATCTTCTCTGTCCCCTCACCCCCCAGCCAGTCGCAGCAGATGACTGCCCCTCCCTGAGCCTGGTTCTGCTGGAGGTTTCTTCCTGTTAAAAGGGAGTTTTTCCTCTCCACCATCGCCAAGTGCTTGCTCACAGGGGATCACCTGATTGCTGGGGTCTTTCTGCAACTGTGGGGGTTCCCCCCTACAGTTGATAGTGCTATGAGATGACTGTTGTTGTGAAATGGCACTATATAAATAAAGTTGAATTGAATTGAATTGAATTGAATTGCTAATCTACTGACACATAGAACGACAAATACATACACTATTTCATCTCAATTTATGGTTAATCACCATCACTGGTTCAATTTTTCTCTTTTATAACTTACTTAGATGATTGATTTCTTTTTTTGAAATAAAAGGTATTATCCTCACATGCTCCCCAGGAAATGAAACATTCCAGCAGTGCTCAGGAGTGGCAGCGAGGCCGATGGCGGACTTTCCTCATTAAAAAGCGAGTTAGGATCTTTTGCAATATAATGCTTTAGCACGAAATGCACCGGAACTTGGTGAGCTGCCCAATGAGGTTTTAGAAGCCATAGTGTTTCATCGCTGATGCTTTTTAAGCATCAAAGGGGGGAATGATAGGATATTTTCAGGTTTCATTGATTATACTATATGATTTTAATGCTGTATTATTCTATTTTATATTATAATTATATCTGGTGCATATAATGAGCCAATGTCTGATTCACTGTGATTTTTTTTCATTGTCTCAGAGCTTGAAAATACTGTCTGTTTTTCAGTGTAAGATTAGGTTGAGCAAGATTGTAAATAATGACGAAGGTTTCATTATTTTATCATACCAAGCTGTACTGTACTGTAAGTTAGAGTGACTTAGGATGACCAGGTCATGTAAAGATCATAGCAGAATGTTCATTGGCTGGCCATAGATTAGAAGCAGTCACTTGGAGAGTTGGCTTTAGCCAGTCTTGCTTAGATAACGGACTGAGGTATAAAGAAGCAACATCCTTGAGCACATGTTAGGGAGTTGGTGCTGTGAAGCTCTGAGGCAAGTTTTGCTGTTACTGATTAACTCCTTTCTGATCAGAAAGAGAATAAATGGCTCAGAACTTGGAAAACCGCCTATTGATTATTGATTCAGCCTCAGTCAATTCATTTTTGATCTAACAAAAACACAGCTGTCTTACCTTGAAATGTCCTTTACAAATGAAGAGACTCAAACTGAAGAAAAAATGAAAAATGACCACTCGCCTTCCCCACATAATAATAATCTATTTTATAATAATCTATCTATTAATAAGCATCTGGAGAGGAGAAAAAAACAAAAAATGTGTTGTTATCAGTGTTGGGCAAGTTACTAAAAATAGTAACTAGTTACAGTTACTAGTTACTTCTTTTCAAAAGAAACTGAGTTACTTGCCAGTTACTGCATATTTAAAGTAACTTGTTACTTGGAAAAGTAAGTTTCACGTTACTTTTAAATGTGTACCTAAATCATCTTGTACACATAGCAAGATCAAGGGCCCCTTGTTCTCACCAGAAAAAAAAAGAAAAAGAAAACTGATGAGAAAAAAAGTCTCATCTTACAGAGAAAAAATGTCTCAGATTTATACAAACTACTGTAATCAGTAGAAAGTCAGAAATTTATTAGAAATAAAGCTGAAAATTCACAGAGAAAATTTTCGACCCCCTGGTGAGCCGTTTTTGGCCCGTGACCCATTTGTTTGACACCCCTGGACCAGTCAATTAAAAATGCATATTTGGAGGATTTACTTCTATGAAATAGTTGCATATCACAACAGCGTGTAAACGAATAAGGGTACTTTCACACCTGCAGGCTTTAGTCTGTTTCAGTCGAACTCAAGTTCTTTTTCTCCGTTAGTGCGGTTCGTTTTGTCTGGTGAGAACATGGTAATCACACTCAAGTGCGTACCAAAACAACCGTACTGAGACCACCTTAAAGGGGTGGTATCATTTTGAATTAAATGCCAAACTCTGGTGTGGACCTACAGGTGAGAAAGCGACCGCACAAAAACGGGACCAGCAACAAATGGTAAAACATTTTGTCACTGTACATACCTGATAGAGCTTTAAAAATGTCTGTTGCTGATCACACCACGGTTCTGGAGGATTAATGAACAATAACATGTTATTTCCCATCTCTAGCAGCACTTCATTTTCAAACTGTATGATTTGCCAAACGTGCTCTATGCACGTAGTATGTAATAAACAGGGTGATGAAAACCCGGCGTAGATTACACTGCGATTTGTATTATTTTCTCCCAGAAATACGTAAAGACACGGCCTTTCCTGTTCTCGCGGCAAAAAAATCTGACCAATAAGAACAGAGAACATTCTGACGTAAGTCTCGCAGGATTTAACGTGACACAGATTGGTCTGCTAATGGTCTGACTCAATTTTTGCCTGTGGGAAAGGGGACCAAACCAAGGAGAAAATGATACAACGTAACAAATTTGTCAACTGATTCAGACCAAATTAAACAAATTTAGGTGTGAAAGCACCCTAAGATAGGAAGCACAAATAAATGAAAGTTCACCTTAGAAGAAGCTGTTCTTTACTGTATCAAATCACATTCACTCTTTCTCTATGTGGTAAGAAAACTTACATAATTACTTACACATTTGCACAACTAAGGACATTAAATGCAGCTTCTTGCTCTAAAAATACTCATGTTTAACCATTGAGGTAGGAGCTGATGTTGGGGGCTTCTCACCAGTCGTACAACAGGTGATAAGGGCTCAATATGAGAAGTTATCTCCGCCACTGCATTTTGTCCCACCGGGTTGCAGTGTGAGCAGAACAGGAAACCAACCTACGGAGGAGACTGACGGCTGCGCCAGCTACATAGAATCAGTTTATATTTATTTGTGCTAAAAATATTGTAGCGAACTCTATATGAGCACCCTACTTGGCTTGCCAAGTGGGTTGACCCTATTGGCGACACAGGTAGAGTGCGGGACTCTGGAGTGGGAGGCGTGAGTTCAAACCTCCTGGTGGGATGTCGTCAGTTGGGCGCGCACGTTACATTGGTGTCAGAAGTGGGATTTACTGGTTCCCAAGCTGTGGTGTGGCGCTGACATTGGGACGATGTCGAGAACCAGAGGGGGAGTAGTGTAGCGAACTCTATATGAGCACCCTACTTGGCTTGCCAAGTGGGTTGACCCTATTGGCGACACAGGTAGAGTGCGGGACTCTGGAGTGGGAGGCGTGAGTTCAAACCTCCTGGTGGGATGTCGTCAGTTGGGCGCGCACGTTACAATATCTATCCATTTTAATAAAACAAGTAACACATCTGATCATATTTCAGTAACTGTAACAAATAACTGAATTTTTAAACAGTAATTTTGTTACACAGCACATTACTGCAAAAGTAGTGGCGTTACAGTAACGTTCCAGTAATGTGTAAAGTGCCCATTCTAAAAAAAAAAAAAAAAAAATGCTTTTACCAGGGGGGTTTGTGCTGAAATGTGCCGTGATGTTAATATGTGTGAAATGACTGAAAAAAAGTAGTTAATATGTTTCACACACAGCTGCTATGTGAATTGTCCAGTTTGTCTTTGAAAAAGCAATAAGCCCAACGCTGTTTATAGTATTGTATTTATTACATGTTTGGTTTGTGCTCTGCCTGGGTTATGGGGTGAGTGTGTTGGGAGGGGTGCTGTCTTAGCAGGGTGTGAATGTACGTACTAACAAACTGTTTAGCGATTTGTAGTACTGCTGTTTTGTATGCATATTCTATGATTATTTTACATATTACATTAGGAGCACGGCAGCTTTTCTTGTCCTATGGACTGTGCTATAATGGAGATGGCAGAATAACCCGTCTGGCCTTGTGGGGGTGGGACAGTTGTCCACCTGTTCCCCTCTAGTTTGAATTACTTGTGTGCATGGATAGGCCCAGTTATTATTATTACTGTTAGTGTGTGATTCGGGCTGCAAATTTGGGTGGGTCTTAATGGTGTGTGTTTTTGACTTTTCTACAGGGGTGGGGGGATGTATTAACCCCTTGCACTCTGGTCAATTTTCCTAAAAATGCCAAAAAATAATGTGCCCAAAGTAAATCAAAAGCTGTTCTTCAACCCTTTGCAGCATCTTCACGGGGTTGGTCTCATTTAAAAGAAAACACTTTGAATTTTTTGGCAAAACAGTCATAATCTCTCTAAGTGCTCCGGCCACTGATTTACAGTCATCTAAACATAGTGAACTTGAAGAAAATAAATTTGGCTTGGGTGTTGTTTTGGATACAAATGCTTGCAAATAACATACAGCTTCAGATCCGGGCTGGAAAATGCAACAGAAATGTAGAACCAAGTGTTATCCAGCTGAGGTCCAAATTTTGTAACAATACCACAAAAAATGGATATATTACACAACTTTTTCCTCAGGCTGTTCCCAGGCGTTTTGGAACTGTGCCAAATTGTGCCAAATGGCACAGTTTGGAAAAACATCTGTAACTTTTGAATGATTCAATGTAGAACCTTCATTTTGGGCTCTAATGAAAGGTCACACTCAGAGCTGTGTCTGTGTGTGTGTGTGTGGGGGGGTTGCCCCCCCCCTCACTACAGAGGATGGACATCGGCCATCGCTACATGAGGGATTAGCCTCATGTGGGATGTGGGACAGCAGCTCAGTCACCGCGGATCCCCTCCCCCCTCGCTACAGAAGAATAGTCAGGAATAAAGAATAATTTAGCTTATAACACCTTACCTCTTCACAGCAGCGTCTTGGCGAACTTCTCTTCCCCATTGTCAGACGAACGCAACGCTGGTCCGCTTGTGGTTCTGGTCTCGCGACCCGATCAAAACATAATTCCATTATTGCGATTTTGTGCTTCCATGATTGCAGTTTTTGGCAAACGATTTTTCAAAACAAATAACAGTAGTGATTAAAAAAAGACTGGCGAAGGCATGTGTGTCACTCAGCCTTCGTCATCAGCCTCCGTCGGTCTATGACCATGGAAGAAATCATAACGTCTACTCTGCTGGAACCAAAACAAAATAAGCACCGCCTGTGGCCGAACATGCGCAAATGACACTCCCTGTCACACAGGTTGCATTTGTGGATGGTCTCCGTGCTGCTGGGTCTGTGACGGTTCTTTCTGCGGGTCCTTTTTGGATCCGCTCCAGAAGTCAGTCTTCACCCAGCATTAAAAAAAAACAGCTCGCGAACTTCTCTGCTTCAATTGGCTCACTGCATTCACAGCCTTGGTTGGCTGGTCCTTCTGGCTAGGTTTTCAGTCATTGGTTCTTCAAGGTTTCAGAAACCCAATTCAAGGCTCTTATTAGTCGAATGACAGGTCAAACAGATGAACTAATCTGTTTGCGGCTGTGTCTGCAGCTTTTATTTTCAGTGCGCACTTGGACGCCATCACCACCTACATCACCATCTACATCATGCGTCCTAGAGCGCACGAGAGCGCCCTCATGCGCTCTAGGACGCAGAGACTTGCCCATCTGCGGTACAATGGAGTGCAAGAGGTTAAATATGATTATTATTATTATTATATTGTGTGTTATGGGTGACACCTTTCGGTTCCACCGCCACCCAGGGTATAAAAGGCCGACCCGGAAGAGGCACGGTTTCTTTCGACCCTCACCTCTGCCTTGACAGGAGCGCCTTAGTGTTCAGTGAGTTAATTAATAAAGTTATGTTCTACTGCACCTTCGGTCTCATTATTGATAAGATAAGATAAGATAAGATAAGCCTTTATCTTATCTTATCTTATCTTTGCTTATCTTACCTGAACTTTGCCTTTGGGGAACATCCAGGTTTGGTGCTAGGAGGAAAGCTATACCAGTCTACCATGTTGTGTTTAAAAGTATGGGCAGGTTTAGAGAGATAAGCTGACAGGTGCAGATTGGCGACCCACACGAATAAGTATTAAATGTGCTGCAGCCTCTTCAGATGATTTAATTTATTACAACTGCAAATCATCTTTTTTTCAAATGGCATAAATAACCAAAATGTAATTAAATTGCTTAAATGGTGTGCAATGCAGAATAAACTCAGTCTTTGTATCATATATTTTTATTTTGGTAAAGATCTGAAATTCTTGTCAAATCAGGAGCTTTCCCTTGAGAAACCCGACATGGCGCTCTGAACTGTGGGTAATTCCCTTACCTTAAAGAAAGGGACATTTAAGGGCTCATAAAGTCAGCAAGTGAGCAGTCAGCCACTTCCTGATTTTAGATTGGGACAGCCCTAAACCCTCAGTCACTTAACGTGAAGGTGCCTAAAGTCAACAAGTCTGCAAGGGAGGAGAATGAGATTTGGCCTGTCTTTAGATTTTTAGCTGTTGCATTTAAATTGTTTTTATTTTAATATTTCTGCAAGCTACCACCTTCTATTGAAGTGAAGATTTATAATGAAAGAAGCAAAAGACCAGGAAAAAAAATGTAACAAATGAAAAACAAATGTAACAAATGTAACAAATGACATCAATAATGAGACCTTCGGTCTCATTATTGATGTCTTGGTTATGGACATAACAACATCACTTAAAAATGGTGTGCAAAGTGATCACTTGGGAAACATAGACAAATCCACCTCTGGTAATATCCAACCATCACAGACAGAAACCCCTGATAAAACAAAGGACAGAGTGTTACAGGAGAGTGACACAGTCACAGTCAGTCTTCTTTCCCCAAAGCAAAATGCCCAGCTGCTTAACCTGATTGGAAAGAAATATATGATTACCTGCCTCTTAGATAACATTGAAACAAAAGCTCTGTGGGACACAGGATCTCAGGTCTGCCTTATAAATAAAAAATGGAGACAGCACGACCCCCCGCATGCCACAGTGAGGAGCTTATCAGAGATATTGGGCCCTGGTGTTTTAGATGGCAGGGCAGTGAACCATACACCAATTCCTTTCTCTGGGTGGGTTGACGTTATATTCAAGTTGCCCTCAAACAGCATCACTCCTCTCAAACTTGTAGTCCCTGCTTTAGTTTCTAATGGAGAAGAGGTGGCAGAGGAACCAATTATTGGCTTCAATGTAATTGAACAGGTCTTAAAAAGTGGCAGAGAGCCCCCAAGTGTTGTCTCACAGGCAGTGAGTTCAGCCTTTTCCTTTGATTGCAACAGAACCGGAGTGTTTGTGAGAATGAGATGAAGGGTGGGAAAGATGGGGTTGGGGAGGGCCTGGTAAAAGTGGGCAGAGAAGCAGTAACAATCCCAGCAGGTCAGATGAAATCTGTGAAATGCAGCATGAGAACAGGCCCACTTCTCCTAGATCATGATGCCCTTTTTGAGCCCATTCCAAACCCACAGTTACCTGAAGGGTTAATGATTAAAGAAAGTGTAGTGCGCCTACAGAGAGGGTCATGATCCCACCTTACCATACTGGTCACAAACAACACTGCTCATGACCTTCAGCTCCTGCCAAAAACAGTGTTGGGTCAAACTGAAATGATCAAAACGATGTATCCAGCACCCACCAGGCCAGTAGGTGCAGATCCAACAGAAGCATCCATCCACAGCTTCCAACGAGTTACCACATCTCCTAACAAGCAAGAATAAGGGAGTAACCAAACAGAGAAAATGAATGAGAAATGCATGGAATCCTCCAGTATCCTCCAGTATCTGGATACAGTATTTCTGTATCCAGAAATGCATGGAATCCTCCAGTTCCCCTTGACCACCGAGCACCATCCCAGCAGCAGCAGGTCAAACAGGTACTGTGAGAGGAGTGCAAAGCATTTGCACATGATGATAAGGATGTAGGGAACATACCCTCACTGCAGCTAAAGACTCGCCTCAGTGACCCCACACCAGTTAGGCGTACATATACCTCAGTGACCAAACCACTTCATAAGGAGATGAGAGAGTACCTGGAAGACTTGTTAAACAGAGGCTAGATAACTAAATCAAAATCCTGCTATTCAAGCCCCATTGTGTGTGTGCAACAAAGGGATGGAAGTCTCTGCCTCTGTTGTGATTATTGGGAGCTAAACAGAAAATCTATTCCTGATCATCACCCAATACCACACATAAAGGACATGCTAAACAGCCTGCAGGGAAGCTCTTGGTTTTCTGTCCTTGACCAAGGAAAGGCAAATTACCAGGGCTTTTTGAGAGGAGTCAAGCCGGCCTCTCACTGCATTTATTACACCCTGGGGTTTGTATGAATGACTGAGAATCCCCTTTGGTTTGTCATCTGCTCCTGAAGAATTCCAGAGGTCGATGGAGGAATGTTTGGTGGGTCTGTGAGATGAAGTATGTTCACCCTACTTGGATGATAACCTGGTGCACTCTCACACATTTGAGGATGACCTCAAGGACCTAAGAAGTGTTTTACAGCGCTCCCAAAGTCATGGGGTCAAGTTAACACCAAGGAAATATGAAGTTTTTAAGAACCAGGTCAGATTTTTAGGGCGGCTGGTCACAAAAGAGGGATATACCAGGGTCCTGCAGAAATTGCCCCAGTTCAAGCACTAAAAAAACAGAAAACCCACCACTACGGGAGAAGTGAGGAAACTACTTGGATTCATTTCCTATTATCGTAGTTGTATCCCTAATTTCTCGTGCATTTCAAAGCCTCTCTATGACCTGCTCTCTTGTGGCAAAACAGTCGGGGGAAAACGCAAACAAACGAGGCCTAAACATGGGAAACAAAACAGGGGAGGTCAGTTGTCATCATGCCATCCAGTCACTTGGACTTCCAAACACCAGCAGGTACTGTGTCAGCTACTGGACTTTCTCTCTCAGCCCCCAGTTTTGGGCTACCCTGACTTTGAACAGCCCTTTATCCTGCATTGTGGTGCATCCCAAGAGGGGTTCGGGGCAGTACTTTACCAGAGACAAAATGGCAGACTTCTGGTGATTGCATATGGATCCAGGACTCTATCCAAAACTGAGAAAAACTGTCATACCCGGCTCTAGGGAGCCGGGCAATCAGAGCCAGGGACAAGCCAGTGAGTCGAGATGTTTTATTTTGGGTAAAGGATAAGGGATGAGGAGAGCACAGACACTCATACAGACGTACATTCTCAGGCTGCACAGCGCAGAGGTAGGTAGCTCGTACTGGACATGGGGGTAACAAGACGTGCATACTCACAGCGGGATACAAACACCGGAATGCTGCAAGGGGAATAGAGGCTGACACCAGACGAAGGGGCTTCAGCCTAGCAGTGCTTATGTCGCAGCCCCGAGTCATCGAGGCTGCTCCTATTTATCCTCATTGGCAGCGCCCCAGCTGATGAAGACTAATTGGCCCCAGCCGTCCATAATGCTGCCAGCTGGGGGCCTGCTGAGACGCTGCTCAATGGGAAGCAGGAATGAGGGAAAACATGGGCTGAGTGCCGAGACGGCATCTCAACCCATGGTGACAGAGCCCCCCCCCCCCTCAAGGTCGGGCTCCTGAACGACCAGGAACATCCCAGCCCCCCCCCCCCCCCACCACCACCACCTAGGGTGGGAGGAAGGGAGGCAGGACCGGAGGGGAAGAAGCCAAGGGAAGGACAACACCAATGGGGCAATGTAGGGTAGTGGGAAAAAAAACCCAAAACAAATACAATACTGACAAAACAGGGAATAATTAACCCAGGTACAAATGGGGAGAAGAACTGGGTCAGCACGCCGGTTACACACTACCCAGAGAGTATCAACCATGCGTGACCCAGAGCAAGGAAAAAAAAAACACCAAAAAAGTACAGGGCAAAAATGCTGAGTATGGTCAAATAAAGGGGAAACACAATACACAGCGCTAATTTAAGTACATACACACACAGTCACCAAGAAAAGTGAAGGTGACTGGAACAAATGGACAATTACAGAGCATGGTGTTACGGAAAACAAGGCACATGACTCTATAATGAACCAACAGGGCATAAAAAAGAAATACTGAGTGCGGGCAAAGGAAAACCCACACACACGAATATATAAATACCCACAGTCACCTAAAGAAATAAAAGTGACTGGAATAAATGGATAACTGCAGGGCATGGTCTGAAAGGAAACAAAACATAACTCTACAATGAAAAAACGAGGCTAAAAACATGGCACAAAAAGTAAAATGCTGAGCATGAGCGATGGAAAACACAGCACTATAAAAACGAATCCACCAACAGGACAAAATATTACACCCGAGTGACCTTCACAAAGATAAAAGAAAAAGTGACACCCGAGGGATATGGCAGGCAGAGTCCACAAATAGCCGAGATGGCTCCGGAGATCTCCCCGCCCATCGTCCCGTTGGCGAATCAGGGGAAGAGAAATGTTCGGACGACGAACTCCGGACCCAAATCCCAGGAATCCAGTCCACCGGCAGCCGAACCAGGCCGCCCAGAGGCAAACAGACCAGTGGGGGGAACCAGATCACCGAACTGAAAGTCTTGTGGGTCGGTCGTCGACCCGCATCACTCAACCACCAGGACCGTTGAGACGGACGAAGGGTCAGAGCGGATCCCGGTGGAAGAGGCTCAGGGGAGAGCCGATGACGAGGGCGGCGGGCGTCAGGCCGCAGGAAAACGGCCACCTCCTCACCGGACCTGGACAACACTGGGGCAGCACCCACGTCGGACCCCGATCGGGCCTCAGGCAAACCCACGTTGGACCCCGACTGGGTCTCGGGCGAACCCACGTTGAATACTGCACCAGAACCGACCTCCAACGTTGAACCCGGACCCTCCAGCACCACGAGGAACAGCAACTCCTTGCCGGTGACCCTGGAAGAAGGCTCAGAAGAGAAAACAGAACCGGGATCAGGATCACCGGCAGCGCCAGAACCCGGCGAGACGAGCTCAGACACAGCGGGCGGCTGCACCCGGCTCGTCTCCCCTGGAGATAGGCTGAAGTGCTCAAAGATAAAAAGAGAGAAAAGAAAGGAGAGCACTCGCCTGATCTCGGGTTCTGACGCCGTCCAGGACTGCGAAGATCCAGGATCCGTCGTCAGGAGGTCGTTGTCAGGCTCCCATCTAGCCGCGTCAGGCCCCGCAGCCAGCACGATGGTCAGCGCAGCTTGAGATCCCTCCAGCTCCGGTAACCCCGCCGACGATCCACTCGGCGTGAAGCCAGAAGAATCTCGTCCCGCTGGACCGAACCGCTCCTCCGTGGAGACCCGGGGACGCTCAGTCGTCGGCGTAGACTCCACGCAGCAGTCAGTCCCCCTCCTCCGTCCGCAATGTAGCTGCGGAACCACAGGCCCTCTCCATATCCCACCATATTGACCCGGAGCCGGGGACCGCTCGGCGGAGAGAGACACAGAGGATGCGGGATTAGGAATACAGGTTACAGCAGGTGGGGAGAGTTCAGGGACCTGCGAACCCTGAACTTCTCCAGGGATGTGACAGAGCAAATCATTAAGCAGGTGTGAAAAAACAATGACTTGCCTGCCCCCTGGAGGTTGAGTATCGCCTGCTGTAGTGGATTCTGCTTCTTCCTCTCCCCGCCCGGCGATAACGGAGGACCCCCCGGGAATTCGTCCTTAGGATCGCTCGCGTTGTCTCCAGCAGAGAGCTCACCAGGCCGGGATTCCAGGCACACACAGCAGTCAGGAAGCGCGTCGAGGAGGAGGGGAAAACAGCCGGGGTGAGCCAGCCCGAATGTCCAGGAATGACAGCGGGGGAACGAGGCTCAGGGGACGAGGCTGTAGAATCTCCACACTGACGAGGCGAAGGGATGACAGCTGCGTGGGAGGAACGGTCCTGACGATAGCCCAGAACTGGATCCGGACGAGGTTCGTGCAGAGGTGACTCGGCGATGTGATGGTGGCTATTCCCAGGGAACGAAGCGAGGGGGAAACCCAGGATTCGCCGCTCCAGATCAGAGATCGAGGCGAGGAAGGCGCCGAGCACGGGAAAGCTTCGTAGCCCTGAAGTCCTCTCCATCAACCTCACTGCCGCCGCCACATGCCAGAAGGTGGTGGCAGGAAACACAGTAGAGCTCGCGACAGCCACTCGACCCCAGACATAACTGCTGTCAGCTGCGGCTCCTTGAAGGGAATCCCGAGTGACGTGGCGCAGGTCGGGGAAAGCCCTCTGGTTGGCGCAAACTCCCGGACTGGAATAGCGGCAGGAACGGGACTCCGAAGCGGGGAAAGGCGTCGCCCACTTGGACGTCCTGCCGGGATTTCCATCCACCCCGTGGAGCTTCTCTCGCTGTGTACCTGCAGCGTCTATCCTGGCGCTGTCCTCCAGATGGAACACAGAATGAGGGTGACAGCCCAGGAATTCCTCAGCACGGCCCGGATGCCAGCGTCTCGCGTTGGAGGCGTCGTGCAGGGTGAAGAACGTCCCGTCGACAGCCTCCGAGATGGACCTCAGCTCGTCGCCCTGGCGCCGGAAGTGACTCCTGGGAAACGGCATGCTAGCAGCGCTGACACCCGGACAGAAAGGTACATTTCCACGGCGACTCACGGCCGCCGGTAGCTCTTCTGGCTGCGACATACTGTCATACCCGGCTCTAGGGAGCCGGGCAATCAGAGCCAGGGACAAGCCAGTGAGTCGAGATGTTTTATTTTGGGTAAAGGATAAGGGATGAGGAGAGCACAGACACTCATACAGACGTACATTCTCAGGCTGCACAGCGCAGAGGTAGGTAGCTCGTACCGGCCATGGGGGTAACAAGACGTGCATACTCACAGCGGGATACAAACACCGGAATGCTGCAAGGGGAGTAGAGGCTGACACCAGACGAAGGGGCTTCAGCCTAGCAGTGCTTATGTCGCAGCCCCGAGTCATCGAGGCTGCTCCTATTTATCCTCATTGGCAGCGCCCCAGCTGATGAAGACTAATTGGCCCCAGCCGTCCATAATGCTGCCAGCTGGGGGCCTGCTGAGACGCTGCTCAATGGGAAGCAGGGATGACGGAAAACATGGGCTGAGTGCCGAGATGGCATCTCAATCCATGGTGACAAAAACTACCATCTGCACTCCGGGAAGATACTGGCGTTAAAGTGGGCTGTATGTGAGAGGTTCAGGGACTACCTTTCCTATGCTCCACCATTTGTAGTATACACTGACAACAATCCTCTCACATGTGTACTAACCACAGCAAAACTGAATTCAACCACACACAGATGGGTAGCTGAACTCTCTGGCTTTCAGTTCTCTATAAAGTATTGTCCTGGTAAAACACAAGGATGTAGATGGTCTCTCCCGCATGCCTCTAAATATGAAAGAGTACATGCAAACATGCACCAATGTGGCACAGAGTGAAATGGTGAACATAACCCTGTCTAAAGAAAATATGCCATGGCTTTGCCCTGTGATAATTTCCACAGCACTTTTGGGAGAGGAAAGTGAGGGGAGATCGCCAGTGGTCAAAATGCCCAACCTGGAATTGAGAAAAGCTCAAAGAGAGGACCCTGTCATTGGGAAGATACTTGAATGCATGAGATTAAAACAGTGGCAAAGAAGTGGGAAACAGAGATGCAGTAAAAGGGTAGCTGCCCTGGTAAGAGAAAAAATAAAACTGCAAATTGCTAAAGATGGGTTGCTGCATCGTAAAACTGCCAGCCGACTCCAACTAGTCTTGCCTGCTCAGTTCCACAAGTTGATCTTTAAAGAACTACATGAAGAGATGGGCCAGCTTGGAACAGAGAGAACTTTAAATCTGATCAGAGACCGCTTTTATTGGCCCCATACACAAAACGATGTTGAACATTACATCACGAATGTGTGCATCTGTTTAAAAAGCAAATGTCTCAATAAGCCCACAAGAGCTCCCCTCACCAACATTGCAACAACCTCCCCATTTGAACTGGTTTCCATCAATTCCTTACGCCTGGAAAAGTGTCAGGGAGGGTATGAATGTATACTTGTTATAATGGACCATTTTACCCGGTTTGCCCAGGCCTACCCCGGTCGCAACAAAGCTGCTAAAACTGCAGCAGAAAAACTTTTTGGTGACTTATGCTGAAGTTTGGCTTCTCCACAAAACTCCACCATGACCAGGGAAAGGAGTTTGACAATAAACTTTTTGCAAAGATGGAGGAATGCAGTGGAGTCAGAGTGTCCAGGACCACACCATACCACACCCAGGGAAACGGCCAGGTGGAAAGATTTAATTGGACATTGCTGGCTATGCTCCGGGACCTACCAGAAGCAGCAAAGGCAGACTGGAAAGCTTCTCTTACAAAGGTGGTCCACGCTTATAACTCTTCACGTAATGAAGCCACTGGTTATGCTCCCCATTTCCTCTTGTTTGGCCGTGACCTCAGACTTCCAGTTGATCTCATGTTTGACCTCACAGCCAGAGATCAGAGCCAATCTCATCATGAATACGCTGAGAAATGGAGAGCCTGAATGGCAGAAGCGTACCAAATAGCCTCCTAGATGGCTTCAAAGGAAAGAATGAGGGGTAAAGCTTTGTATGATAAAAAGACCCATGGTGCCGAGCTGTACCCGAGAAACAGTGTCCTGGTCCAAAATCTGAATGAAAAGGGAGGTCCAGGAAAACTGAGATCATTTTGGGAAGAGCAAGTGTCCGTGATAACACAGAGGAAGTATGGCGACAGTCCAGTGTAGGAACTGAAACCAGAAAATGGCAAGGGCAGAACCAGAGTTCTACACAGGAATCTTCTACTGCCATGTGATCGTCTCCCTGTAGAGACACCAGATTCACCTGCAGCAGTAAAGGGAAAAAGTACAGTTAGCCATAAGAGACGGCAAAAACAAGGGAAAGAATACAGCTCAGAAGATGAAGAAGACTGGAGAGGCACCAGAGGACTACAAGCAGGTGAAGTCAGCAAAGAGTTGAGAGTCACTTGAATCTAGAAACTGCAGAATTCCACATGGACAACAGAACAACAGCTGATGAAGGTTCACGTGTGGGGGAGGACAGAAGAGCACAGGGAGCACAAGAAAAAGGGCACACAGCTGCCCAGGAGGAAAACCTAGTGACCCTGGAGACTGAAATAGAGTCCTCTGAGCCCGAAGACAGCGACCAAGAGGCTATTCACCAGTCACCTACCAGAGAGGAAAAGTTTCCTTTAAGAAGAAGAAAACCCAGAAAGATATTTACTTCTAACACATTAGGTCAGCCTGCATTTACAGACGAGTGAATTAACATTATCTGCACATTGGTAAATGGAGTTAAAAGATTACACAAGAGTCCAGCTAATGTTAAATAATGTTCAAGTTAGGTAAAACAAGTGAAGTTATAATTGTGATTGTGTTCTAAAAAGTATTCACTACAGCCAATAGTTTTACAGTCTTAGACACTGAAGCGACCCGTCAGCATTACCACATGTCTATTATATAGAAGGATATCACTATATGTGAGTAATTTACTGTCAGAAAAGATGCAGATATCCATGCTGAAGGCATCAGTGGCAGTAGATGGTTATGGTGCACAATAACGTCTGCTGGAAACGTGACTTTAAGAGGAGATAAACGTCATTTTGTTTCCTGGTTACAGTACAGCATCTATTAGAAACCTGACTCCTGCTAAAGTGTGAACCTCTTTTGGGCTACAAGAGCTCTGTAATGTGGACTGAATCATTAGCAGAATGTCGGGTCACCATTACATTTGGGAGGGGAGAGTGTGAGGGACTTAAAATCAGACCCCCCCCCCCCCCAAAAAAAAAAAAATAAAATCATTTTTTGATTGTACGTTTGCATCTGCAGATTGTAGTTGGTTTCCAGTCAGGTGAATGCATGTTGTTGCACTGATTACCCACAAGGTGGCGTGTTGGCTTTGACTGAGCACTGAGGACAATGGGCCTTGCCACAGGGAATTGTGGGAGATGTAGTAGAAAAAGTGAAGTTGACGTGTGTAAAATCGAGCGCAGCACAGAAGACATGGAAAAGTGTCATGCAGGAAAAAAATCCTTCATTGAAGGAGCGAGGAAGCCACAAACTGTGTCCAGAGTGGATTATTCAGCCGTGCTCCATAATGAGGAAACCTTCATATTCACGTCCTGCTGCTGCCAGCCTCATCCCAGAGGAATGTTGGTCAGATGTTGGTCACTGTTGCTGGCAATTTGGGGGTTAAATACACTATAAAACTGAGTTAAAAACAAAGCCTAGTAAAATGTAAAGGTAATAACTGACTGACCCCAAGTGTACAGCAGTGAGAGACATTAATAGCTCACCCTTTTTTAACACTTCTCATTTATTCAAGTTTTACATATTAACAACGTGACATTCTGAACATGTCAACCGTAAAAAACAAAACAAAAGGAAAAGAAAAAAAATGGAACTTCCCAGATCCCCCCAAAAGAAGCCAGCAAGAAAAAAAATAATATTAACAATAAACAATAACAATAATAATGATAAATGAAAGTAATTTTAATTTGGTTCCATTTATATCAAATATTGATGTTGTTTGTATCCTTCACATATAAGGTAAGTGGCTGCCAGGTCTTATAAAACTTGTTGGTGGATCCCTTCTACATGGATCCGTTTTTCTAGGTGTAGGAACTGCATTAGGTCTCTGATCCAGTGAGTATGGGTGGGTGGAGTCTCATCCTTCCATCTGATAAGAATTAGTCTTCTTGCTATTAGTGTAGCAAAGGCGATAGCATCCAGCTTCTATTTTGGAAGGCCTGTTCCTTCAACTGTCCCAAATATTGCAGTTAATGAGGACTGATCCAGGGGAACATCAAAGACATCTGAAAGGGTTTTAAATATCTCCCTTCAGAATTTTCTGAGTCGAGGGCAGGTCTAAAAACTGTGGATAAGTGTTCCTGCTTGATTTTTGCATCCAACACACATAGGGTTCAAGTTTTTGATAAATCTTGGCCAATTTTCTCTTTGGTGTAACTAGTACATACCCGTGCATACCCGTCCATGCCCGTAGAAACCAAGTATAAGCAAGTATTTCTGCATGCCCATTGCTAAAGGGTCTCCTCCTGTCTCAGATGGCTGTGCTGTTCACAGTCATGCCTACGGCATACTGGTGGAACCTGAAGTGTTTCAAGTTCATGGCATCCTTTCTGACGTGCAGCAGTTCTCCTCATTCTACTGGTCTCAATCTGGTGGGTCTTCTTCTTCTTCTTAAATCAGACCACTGGTTGAGGGATAGGTGCGTTGTAATTCCAGTTCATGGACACGATCCTGAAAAAGTGGCTTTCGACACTGTTCAGGAAGGCCCGTGCATACCTGCAGAAACTAAGAAACCGGAGCACCCAGAGAAAATGAGCACTTTGCTTGGCATTTTACACATTTGTAGTGTAGACTTATTCAAGGTTACACTTTTGCCATCATGTAGGCATGGCGAGTCATCCTATGATGCCTGAGTTCATAGGACATCCTATGATGATGAGGCAGAGATCATAGGTCATCCTATGATGTCCTATAAACGTGCTTTAAAGTTTGTTATACCCTGTGCGATGTTACTGCTGGAACCTCAGGTGGTTCATCTTCAGGGCATCTTTTCGGACATGCAGCAGTTCTCCTCATTCTATTGCTCTCCATCTGGTGGGTCTTCTTCTTCTTTGGTCCCGAAAAGGATTAAGTGGAAGAAGATGGATGGATGGATGGTTGATGGATAGGTGCGCCGTCATGGACAGGATCATGAAAATAGATCTGAACAAAAAGAAAATGTGTCTTTATGATGTCACATAGACCATAGGACATCCTATGATGTTCAGGCAGAGATCAGAAGACAGACACATGGTCTATGTGACATCATAAAGACACATTTGTTTCCTATGATGCCTGAGATCATAGGACGTTCTATGATGTTCAGGCAAAGATCATAGGCTATCCTATGATGTCCTATGAAGCATCACACACACACACACACACACACACACACACGCACAGAGATTTATTGCTTTTATAGATTCATGATGAAGAGTGATAGAGTGATGAAGGTGGTGAATGGATTTAAATTGCAGAAGTCCATGTCGGGCACATATAGAAGAAGAATGGACCCTTCCCAGGATTGAGTCCCATGTGTCATTGCTCAATTTCAATCCAAGGTCCTCTTCCATCCATCCATCCATCCATCTTCTACCGCTTTTCCGGAGGTCCGGGTCGCGGAGGCAGCAGTTCAAGCAGAGAAGCCCAGACTTCCCTCTCCCCAGCCACCTGCTCCAGCTCTTCAGAGGGGATACCAAGGCGTTCCCAGACTAGCTGGGAAACATAGTCTCTCCACCGAGTCCTGGGTCTGCCCCGGGGTCTCCTCCCAGTGGGACGTGCCTGAAACACCTCAAGTGGGAGGCGTCCAGGAGGCATCCTAATCAGATGCCCATACCACCTCAACTGACTCCTTTCAATGTGGAGGAGCAGCGATCTTGGGGTCTTGTTCACGAGTGAGGGGAAAATGGAGCGAGAGATCGACAGACGGATTGGAGCAGCATCTGCAGTGATGCGGACGTTGTACCGGTCTGTTGTGGTGAAGAGGGAGCTTAGTTCTAAGGCAAAGCTGTCGATTTACCAGTCAATCTACGTTCCTACTCTCACCTATGGTCACGAGCTTTGGGTAATGACCGAAAGAACGAGATCGCGGATACAAGCGGCTGAAATGAGCTTTCTCCGTAGGATTGCTGGACTCACCCTCAGAGATAGGGTGAGGAGCTCAGTCATCCGGGAGAGGCTCAGAGTAGAACCGCTGCTCCTCCACATTGAAAGGAGTCAGTTGAAAGGTCCTCTTCCCAAAGGCTTTAAATTTTAGATAAGGAGGGACATTCAAAGTTGAAAATTAACTCATATTTGAGTAACCACACCTCTACCAAATGGGTTTATATCTAAAATACTACCCAGAGTTTTTGGTGGTGAATATAGAAAATTTGTCAGGTTAGATCGAGCAAAATTCCTGACTTGAAGATATCTAAAAAACTGGTTACTTCCAAGATTGTATTTATGTATCAACTGGGTGAATGAGGCAGAAACATTGTCAGTATACAAGTCAGGAAAGGATTTAATATTTTTTGTGTTCCAAATTCTAAAGGCTGAGTCCTGCATGGATGGAGGAAAAAAGGGATTCCGATCTATTGGTGCAGACAGAGCCATAGATATTTGGCGAAATTTCTTCCTAAACTGCAACCAGATTTTAAGAGAATTTTCCAGTGTTGGGTTGAATCTGTAATCAGCTAATAGCTCACCATTTCAAAGGCCATAACCAAAAAATAATGATCATCTCAAAATGTGACTACTGCAATCCCTCATGCCTATCTCACAGGAATTCAAGAGAAATTGACACAATGAGATGAACTAGTCAGAGATTTGTTTGTAATATCTTGGTGTGACACTCCATTTAGACACATAATTTTTTTTTCTTTTTTTTTTGTGGAGAAAGTTAAAGGCATTTGTCTTAGTCACATTTTTTTTTTTTTTTTGAGCTTGAGCAAAGAAGATTCAGTTTCATTAATGGTTTTCAAAGTGATCTGCAAAATGAAATCCTGGATTGTAAGGGTTAAAATACACTACCGTTCAAAAGTTTGGGGTCACCCAAACTTTTATTTTGTTTTCCATGAAAAGTCACACTTATTTACCACCATGAGTTGTAAAATGAATAGAAAATATAGTCAAGACATTGACAAGGATAGAAATAATGATTTGTATTTGAAATAATTTTTTTCCTTCAAACTTTGCTTTCGTCAAAGAATCCTCCATTTGCAGCAATTACAGCATTGCAGACCTAACATGACTGCACAAGGGTTTTCTAATCATCCATTAGCCTTCTGACGCAATGAGCAAACACATTGTACCATTAGAACACTGGAGTGATAGTTGCTGGAAATGGGCCTCTATACACCTATGTAGATATTGCACCAAAAACCAGACATTTGCAGCTAGAATAGTCATTTACCACATTAGCAATGTATAGAGTGTATTTCTGATTAGTTTAAAGTTATCTTCATTGAAAAAAAGTGCTTTTCTTTCAAAAATAAGGAAATTTCTAAGTGACCCCAAACTTTTGAACGGTAGTGTATGTTCATCAAAGCACATGAGTAATGATTTTAGGGGTCCATGTTACACCTTGGCTCGAAGGGAGCAGCATTAAAACCTCAAAACCCTTAGTATACTTAAAGGTTTACCGAACAACACCAGTGGACAGCAATACTACTGTCATGGCTGCCATGTTTTAGTGAGAGAGTGAGATGGAGCTTGGCTGGGCTTTTACCAGCTAAAAGAGGTTGCATGCTGTTAATAGGTTTTTGCACAGTGCCTGCAAAACTCCAAAGAAGAATCGGTACACAACAGTCGATATTGATGAATGGATAGAAACACATGCTCATGCACACACAGTACCCCATTAATCTTGAATAACATTTGTGCTGAAAACTCATTGATTTCTATTGGATACTTAGCTCATTGCTGTGATATTTTTGCTGATGTAAAATTAAATTGTTGCATCGGAAAGTTTGGCCACAGTCTTCGCAGCAGTACGGTTTTTCACCAGTATGAATTCGTATGTGGCATGTCAGGCTAAATTTCTGACTAAATGTTTTCCCACAGTGGTTACAGCTGTATGGCTTATCTCCAGTATGGCTTTGCTGATGCTTTTTGAGGGAGCATGGAATTGTAAACATTTCCCCGCATTCACCACACCAATATGGCCTCTCTCTAGTAGATAAACCTTTATAGTCCCACAATGGGACTAATAAACTGTCAAAATAAGATTGTTCCACGTAAACGTGTCAAAATATATCCCATCAACAAACCATGGGTTACTAAATCAGTTAAATCCTGCTTACAGAGGAAAGCACTTGCCTTTAAACAGGGGTCTGTTTCTGAGCTACAGGTTGCCACTAAGGAGCTGAAGTCCGAAATTTTAAGAGCAAAACAGAATTATAAATCAGAGATGGAAAGCAAGATGGCAGCAAATAAACTTGGTTCGGTCTGGGCCAGTATGAAAACTATTGCAGGCCTTCAGAGCACAGAGCGCAGTAATCATGTGTTTTTAGATGGTTTTAATTCAGATACAGAGCTGGCTAATGCGCTTAATTGTTTCTATGGTCGTTTTGACTCCTTTGATTTCAGTACAGAAATCCAAGATTTGAAACAGAAACTCAAAGACAATCAGCACTTTAATACTGAGGTGCAGGATGTTAAAAGGGCGTTCTGCGCTGTAAAAGTGAACAAAAGTCAGGGCCCTGATAATATATGTGGGCGCTTGGTAAAGTCCTGTGCACATGAACTGAGTCCTATATTTCATTACATTTTCAATAAGACCTTAAAGACACAACATGTGCCTAAGATCTGGAAAGAAGCCGTGGTTGTTCCTGTTCCAAAATCCAGCTGTCCTAAAACAGTAAACGACTTTAGACCAGTTGCTTTGACTTCAATTTTAATGAAAAATTTTGAAAAACTGGTCAGACGTGAGGTCCTAAGGCAGACTGAGCATGCATTGGATCCTCTGCAGTTTGCCTATAGGCCTCACAGAGGAGTGGAGGACGCCACTGTCACTATGTTTAACATGCATTTTAAACATCTGGATTTTAATGGGACACACGCCAGGCTTTTATTTGTGGACTTTTCTTCCGCCTTTAATACAATCCAACCTCATATTTTAGTTGAAAGGCTCCTGCAACAATTTGATGTGAGCAATAATCTGGTGGGTTGGATTCTGGATTTCTTAACCAACAGAACGCAGAGAGTAAGGGTCAATGGTACATTGTCTGACCTAAAGTGCTCTTCTACTGGCTCTCCTCAGGGGTGTGTGTTGTCACCACTACTCTTCATCCTGTACACAAACATGTGCCGGAGCAGTCATGACAACAGACACATTATAAAGTATGCTGATGACTCAGTCATTGTTAGTCTCCTCCAGGATGGTGAGAGTGGCCACGGCCCAGTAGTTGATGATTTTGTTCACTGGTGTGAGGATTCCTACCTGCAGCTGAATACAACAAAAACGAAAGATATGATTATTGACTTTAGGAGGAAAACTCCCAGGCACAAAGTCACCATACTAAAAGGCCAGACCACTGAATGTGTACAATCGTACAAATATCTTGGGACAATTATTGATAGTAATTTAAACTTTGAAGTGAACTGTG
The DNA here is from genome assembly GCA_020510985.1 of Pholidichthys leucotaenia. Lineage (NCBI taxonomy): Eukaryota > Metazoa > Chordata > Actinopteri > Cichliformes > Pholidichthyidae > Pholidichthys > Pholidichthys leucotaenia. Next base: position 462,918 of record JAJAQF010000019.1, read on the forward strand.
AAAGGGTGTGCAAAAAGGGTCAGCAAAATTTGCATTGTTTGAGGAAACTTGCACGCTTCCAAATTGACCGAACCATAATGACAATGTTTTATCGGGCTTTTATTGAATCTGTTTTATTCTTTTCTTTAGTGTCATGGTTTGGTCAGATAAAACTGAAACAGAGGAAATCCTTGGATCAGGTAGTTAGATGGTCCAGTCGTTTGCTTGGTGAGTCACAGCTGAGCCTGACATCCCTGTACACCAGACAAGTACAGAGGATGGCTGCCTCCATTTTAAATGATGACTCCCACCCTTTGCACTGCAACTTTCAGCTTCTTCCCTCTAGACGGAGGTTTGCTGTCCCAAAAAGTAAAACCCAGCGATACAAAAACAGCTTTGTCCCTGCTGCTGTCAAAGAGTTGAACAAGCTATAAAAATATAGATAGATAGATAGATTAGTTTATTTGACGGGGACAGTGCAATAAACATAGACAATTAATCAATGACAATCAATCTGATGTGTTGCACATAGAGTGTATAGCTATTAGCTAATTTGCAACTCTTGTCCCTGGATGGGCTTTAGAAAAGAGAATCAAGTAAAGAAAAGAAAAAAAAAAGAATACACAATAACCACATACATCAATGCAAAAAGAATTATAAATACACAATTATAAATATTATAAATATTATAAATACACAAATATAACAACCTGACTCACATTTGCCTATTTCAGGCCTTCCTCCCTTCGTCACTCACTATAAACAAACACATTCATTCCTTCCCTTCATTCACTCTCATTTTGCAGACAATCGATTCATACATGAGTACATTCTTGTTCATTTTTCAGCCAGTTTTTAACCTTTTTAGGTTAAAAACAAATATAAATATCATAACAATATCATACATATCTATAACAAATAGATATGTACAAATATAAGATATTGTACATATCTTATATTTACTTATTTTGTATGATGTCACTTGGGTTCTAAATATTTTATTGGGTTTTAGACCTTTGAGTTTTTTAACCTCTGACTAGTTTTTAACTTTAATATGACCCCTCTCTCTTACCTCTGGTTTCTCCCTCATCTCTTTGTCTTTTTATACCCTGTTTGATGGAGCCTTGAGTATTTTTATCATGTTTATAGTCAGCTTCATGTGTGCCTGTGTTTGTGTCTATGTTGAATGTAATTAGTGGCTTGTAAATATGGTTGTCACCAGACTGCAAAACAAATCTACCTACTGGTACAAATAAAGTAACCTGAACCTGAACCTGAACCTGAACCTGAATGGGGAAATTCCAGGATTGCAACAGCACAGGGATAGCAACACTTAGAGCAACAATCAGAAGGTAAGAAAAAACAAGAGCAGCTAGTATACATATGTACATATTTATATATATATATATATATATATATATATATATATATATATATATATATATATATATATATATATATATACATATATACATATATATATATATATATATATATATATATATATATATATATATATACAGTATACAGTATATATATATATAGACACACAGTGTGGAGCATTGTGGTTGGTGGATGTGCAGCAGAACGTCTAAGCTCTCTCTCCGCGGATGCGGCGGGCCAGCTGGATGTCTTTGGGCATGATGGTGACCCTCTTGGCGTGGATGGCGCACAGGTTGGTGTCCACGAAGAGACCCACCAGGTAGGCCTCGCTGGCCTCCTGCAGAGCCATGACGGCGGAGCTCTGGGAGCGCAGGTCGGTCTTGAAGTCCTGAGCGATCTCCCTCACCAGGCGCTGGAAGGGCAGCTTACGGATGAGCAGCTCCGTGGATTTCTGGTAGCGATGGATCTCTCTAAGAGCCACGGTACCGGGCCTGTAACGGTGAGGCTTCTTCACTCCGTCGGTGGCTGGAGTGCTTTTCCAAGCAGCCTTGGTGGCTAGCTGCTTCCTGGGGGCTTTTCCACCAGTAGATTTAAGGGCAGTCTGCTTGGTTCTTGCCATCGCTCTTTATTATTCTGTCTTATATTTTTTGCACGCCGCCTAAACTCCAGCCCGGCACCGGTATCGTTTTCGCTTCAGTTCCCCGGTATGTTGAGTTTCTCCGTTAGCACCGGGTGGCAGTTGAGTGCTAGCTAGCTCTTCCCTGCTGTATCGTCTCCTGCTGTAAACAGAGGCTCCGTCCGCCGACTCGGGAGACCTTTGGGGCGATCTGTGTGTCCGTGATATATGTGATATGTGTAATATGTGTGTCCGTATGTGTTTTTTCATGCATTTTCAATTCACTCCTCTGCTTGAAAGCTTTTCCACACTCTTTACATTGGTAGTGTTTTTCACCAGTATGGCTTCTTTGATGGATTTTAAGGTAATATTTCACAGTGAAAGCATTTCCACATTCATCACAGTTATATGGTTTTTCTCCAGTGTGTACCCTTTGATGATGAACTTTCAAAGTACATTTCAGACTAAACATTTTCCCACACTCATCACAGCGATGGGGTTTTTCTCCTGTGTGAATACAGCAGTGCTTTCATAGATGACATGTTCTGTTAAACACTGCCTCACACAGATCACACCTGTATGGTTTCTCTCCAGTGTGAATTTGCTGATGGACAGGCAAATATTTTGCAGTGAAAGCTTTCCCACAATACTGGCAGCTGTAGCATTTCTCTCCACCATTAACCTGTTGGTGGCAAACTTCCACAGAAGATTTCTGACTGACATTATCACCACTGTCCTCACACTGGGATGGGTTCCCTCCCACATGCCAAGACTGGTGCTTCCTCAGATTACTCAGTTTACTGAATGCTGCCCCACACAGCTCACACTTGTATGGTTTCTCTTCAGTGTGACTCTTCTGATGATTCCTTAGACTTTTTAGTCTACTGAAGGCTTTGTTGCAGTGCTGACAATGGAGAGGGCTGCATTGGTCTCGTTGTCGTCATCTCTATAATAAAAAAGAGGAAGCGTTAGATCTTACAATAATAAAAATTCAAAGATTTTTATTTGGCAATACTTCCATATGTCCAGGACATACTGCAGAAATGAAAATTTCCCCGTTCGCATTTGGTATGAATACACCTTAAGAGTGCTGATGGAGAAGTACAGAGAAGGTGAGAAGGAGTTGCACTGTGTCTTTATCTATCTAGAGAAAGCAGATGATAGGGTGCCAAGAGACGAAGTGTGGTCCTGTGCGAGGAAGTGAGAAGTGGCAGAGAAGCATGTGAGGGTGGTGCAGGACATGTATGAGGACAGCGAGACGGTGGTGAGGTGTGCTGTAGATGTGATGGATGGATTGAAGGTGGGGGTGGGGTTACATCAGGGATCGGCTCTGAGCCCCTTCTTGTTTGCCATGGTGATGGACAGGCTGACAGATGGTCAGAAAGGAGTCTCCATGGACCATGATGTTTGCAGACGACATTGTGATCTGTAGTGAGAGTAGGGAGCAGGTGGAAGAGAACCTGGACAGGTGGCAGTATGCTCTGGAGAGAAGAGGAATGAAAGTCAATAGAAGCAAGACAGAAAACATCCATCTATAAATGCAGCATATCTCTTTCTGTGTGTGTCTGTTCAACGCATATTTCCTAAACCGTTCGTCAGACTGACCTAAGATTTTCAACGTACTTTGCTGAGGTTACGAGGGTGTGCATCCCCGAGTATGGAGTCACTCAGTCAAAATATGCAATTTTTATCAATAAAAGTTTAGCCAACCCTCTGTGTCTCTTTATGCCTTGGCTTCAAAAAGTGTGGGCTGGAATTTGGATTGACTCCATGCTGATTAGATAATATACAGCACCACGACCATGCTGATTGGATAAGATGTGGCATCACGACCTGTCAGTCACCAGTGTTCCCTGGACAAAACAAGGAAGTAAAAAATGACAGATTCCACAAGAACATAATATTGTAGATTTAATTAATTTTCGATCCAAGATGGCGCCCACAGCGGTCGACATGGTGCTTCGCTGCGCTCTTTGTTTGTTTTTGTTTGTCAATTGTGTGTCTGCTGACAGACTAAGGCTGCAGCGCGTCGTGCGCACTGCTGAGAAGGTGATCGGCTGCAAGCTCCCATCTCTCCAGGATCTGTACATCTCCAGGACCCGGAGGCGTGCTGGCCGGATCATAGCCGATCCCTCACACCCTGGTCACGTACTGTTTGCCCCCCTCCCCTCTGGTAGAAGACTTCGGTCCATCCAGACTAAAACCTCCCGTCACATGAACAGCTTCTTCCCCTCTGCCATTAGACTGCTGAACACTAAGTGACTCTCGTGCACCATGTACAGCAGCTCAACCAGACTCATGTCAATCATCACTGTTTTCTTCCTGCATTACCGACTGCACTATATAGTTCTCCACAGCATCTGCTGCTGGCTAATATATATTTTAACTGTTGACCAGTATCACTTAATCTTATCCTACACTTTATTACATGTATAGTTTATTTCTCTTATCTTATCATGTTTAATGTTGCAGCATTGTACCGAGACAAATTCCTAGTTTGTGTACTACATGAACAATGGCAATAAACCTGATTCTGATTCTGATTCTAATACTTTAAAAAAATTATACCATAAAGTTGCCGTGATTGCGTAGGTCTAAAGGATAATTCGGCATATGTGGAGAACATTAGGTGTGTGAGCAGACTGGGCGGAGTGTCAGCAGGGACCAGGTCTGACAAATCAACACAGAACATTCCAGGAAAAGCAGCGGCCAGACACGACCTGGATCAAAGGCACGCTAACTGATGGCGATAAAAAAAGATAATGCATGGAGTGTGCTTTTGCCCTGAGGCTGATTTATAACCGAAAACAGCTGAACTCTGTGGTTCCAGCAATCAGCTGATTGGATCCTCCTCCTCTGGTGTTCTGATGGTACAGACTGCAAAGGTAAACAACAACCTTTGCTCCATGAATGCGGGACGTATCAACCATACGCTGGATACATTTTCAGCATGGGGCACATATTTTTTTCCAGTTTATAAAATTTTTCACTGGGTCTGAGGTGTGTTGGAAAAAAAAAAGTGTCTTGGTTAACGTTTAGAGGGTCAAAAATGCGATCGTTTAGGCGGAGTAATAATAATAATAATAATAATAATAATAAATAATCTTCTTGCATCTATACAAAAAACACAATACATCTGTGGCCAGTCATGCCCTCGAGGTTCAGATCATTATCTGGCCTCAGTATCACCCCAGTGCGACGATATAAGCACCGCCTCAATCTTAGCATTGAAGTTTTAAAAAACGTTTTAATAACAAAATAATGCTCAAGTATAAACTGATGCACTACAATGGTGAATGGCATTCACTTATATAGCGCTTTTATTCTCATCTCTTGATGACCAAAGTGCTTTACAGATCCTGCTATCCACCCATTCACACACACATTCACACACTGATGGTGGCATGCTGCCTAACATGGTGCTTCCAGACCCACCAGGAGCAATTGGGGGTGAAGTGTCTTGCCCAGGGACACAACGGCAGGATATCTGGGGAGAGTGGGATTCGAACCGCCAACCATATGGTTATTGGACGGCCTGCTCTACCTCCTGAGCCACTGCCGCTCCTAATATTTGAGACAATGGGTCTCAAATATTTGTAAATGTGTCATGTTATAGTACTGCATGAGTCAATTGATGCTACACAGAAGAAATTCAATATTACAATGAACTCCATCACTGAACAGTGATATAAACTAAAATATCTATAATGATGACTGAACAACTGCCATTCCCCAAAGTGAAGATTCACGATTATGAGTAGAAGTGATAAAAGATCAGTCAGATCAGTGATCTGACAAACAAATAAACAAGGATCTGAAACAGTCATTAATACTGGATGTCCCCCTCATTTTAAATATTAAGGTATTCTATAATTAATATTCACACAATCAAATAAATCTTAGTACCACTTAGTGTCATGTTCACTGCGTGAACTGCGCAGCGAACATAGGAAATGGCAGTGAGCCCGAAATGCAGATCAAGTAACGTGTTTATTTACAATGGGTGAAATGCACAATTAGTCCAAAAAACAGTCACAATAAGGGAAGACATCCGGCTACAAACTAGGTCAGAATACAGGGGTGCCTCACACACTCAAACAGGCTGGAGCGAAGAAAAAGGCACAGGGAAAGACTTACATGGCATTGGAGCGGAAAGGCTCTGAGGGGACAATGCGGTTCAGTCCAGGGAGTAAACCAACACAAGTGAGACTGGATGTCCAGGGTTGACCTTACAAAGCTGCCACACCAGCTGGTCTCGCTGGCCTGCTATTTATACACAGCCTTAATGACAGCAGGCAGACCAGCTGTGTGGCAACAGGTGCGTGACTGATTGGACTGGTGTATGGGTGTGTGTGTGTAAGAATTGGGATGAGAATAAGTGAGTGTGTGCGTGCATGCATGGGTGAGTGAGTGAGTGAGTGAGTGAGTGAGTGAGTGAGTAGTGATCATACTGCTGGTGGATGCCTGGTGAGGGGGATGCATGGCTGTGGGGCTGGTGGAGAGCAAGCTCAATCCGCCAGCTGGAAATTAACGAGGAATAATAAGATCCACAGCCGCCAATCATGCTCAGGGTGATGACCCTGAACATGACAGGCCCCCCCCCACCTCAAGGGGTGGACACCAGACACCCACCATACCATCAAGACAAACACAACCTACCCCCCCAACACACACACACACACACACACACACACACACACACACACACACACACACACACACACACACACTCAAAAAGGCCCATACAAACAACCCAGGGTGGGGGTGGGGGAAAACAGGTTAGGAGGGATACATCAAGAATGGACAAATCACCACAAAATAACACACCCCAACACTCCCCAACCCCAAAACTAAACTAACCTACCCCATCCCCAAGAGTCCCACAGTTCAGGGGGGCGACCAGAGTCCAAGGCCAAGCAGGTTGCCGAAGGTTCAGGGGGCCGACCAGGATCCCAGGGCCAGCAGGCGGCCTGCGAAGCAGCATCCGGCAGCCTGCCAGGGTATACGGGCCACCCTGCGAGGAAGCCCTATCTTTCGAGCGGCCTGCCAGCATAATTAGGCCACCAGGACCGGAAGGGCAGATGAGGCGGTGGCCTACCCACAGGAAGGCTGAGAAGTGGGTGGCCCAACAGGGCAAGAGAGATCCCTGCGGTCACTGGCGGCAAGGAGAGAAGGACCCCGATGGTGCCCGACAGAAGGAGGAGGAACACCCACAAGGCCTCCAAAAGGGAAAGGATGGCCCTGGCATTCCCAAGCTGTCCCATGGCACCCCTGGTGGTCCAGATGAAGGATTGAACCCTAGCAGCACCTGCAGTGGGCCCGGGCTGGGCCGTGGCTACATCTGCGGTGGTCCCGGCCTGGGATAACGTTGCACCAGCAGTGGCCCCTTCCCGGGACCTCATTGCTCTCATGGTGAGCCCTGACTGGACCTGCGTTGCACCCACGATGGGCTCCGATTGAGCCATTGCTGCACCCACGGTGGAGTCCAGCTGGAGCCCTGCTGCACCCGCGGTGGGACCTGGCTGGGCCACTGCTGACCCTAACGCCATCTTGGCCATGGGCTAGCCGACCTGTATGAGCACTCAAGCGAGGAGATGGTCGATCATGCGCACCCTGGACTGGGGCCCGGTGCCCCCGAAAATCACCTCATCCGGAACCCCGGTGACCTCCGGTGGCGAACCTGGATCTGAAACCTCGTCTGGCGACAGGAGACCCTCTCTGATACCTCTGGGAATGGACTCAGAAAGAGAGAGGGAAGGGTCAGAGTTGCCGGCAGCGGCAGAGCCCGGCAAGGCAAGCTCAGGTGCAGCGTTTGGCTGAAGCTTGCTCTCCTCACCTAAAGCTAGGCAAAAGTGCTCAATTGTGGAAAGGAGAAAGACAAAAGAGAGCACGTGCCTTAGCTCAAGCTCTATCGCCGTCCAGGACGTCAACGAGCTGGGTGATGTCTGCTCATGTTCAGGCTCTACGAGGTTCCGCTCAGGTGCTGACTCTGCTGTGGCGGCCTCCACAGCAGGCGTGATGGTCTCAACAGTCTTCTTTTCCCCAGCTGCCATGATCCACGCTGGTGACTCCTCCAGCATGGATCCCTCTCCCAGACATCTGGCTACTCCTGATCCCGGCGGCTCGGCTCCGGCAGGCCCACCAGGGAAAGAAGAGAGAGTGCTGGTGAACAGTTCTTAACAGCAGCAGGCGGGGAGAGCTCAGGGGACTGCTTTCCCTGGGCCTCCCTGCCGGGAATCAGGCAAGACATTTCATTATTAATGTGAGTCAAACTAAAAGGTAGTTGCCTGTTTCCCTGATTAATGGTGTTACTTGCAGCTGCTGCTGTTTGGGCGACTCCAACGGGCCATTCAGGAAAGACGGTGTCTGGCTCCTTAGAAGACGATTTGGGAGCCGCCCCTCTTGCCTCTGGAACGGAAGACCTCAGTGATGAAGACAAACGCCCCACTGCCACCTGAGATTGAGCCGGGGAAGATGACCTCGCTGCGGATGTGGAAGGGATTCCTGCAGACAGGACTGCTAGGACCTGTCGATGATCCACTGCAGAGGTAACAGGGCTCAGTGTGGTAGCAGGTGCCGGGGCTGGATTAATCCTCCGGGAATCCGGGAGACACCGACGCTGCCGACCTGGTGGACGCCATCTTAGAGTGGTGGACGGAGGAGAGGAGAAGATGGCTGCTGACGAAGGAGAGCATCTCAGTTTGGACTTAGTCCGGAGAGCCCTTCCTGGCTCCTCTTCATGCAGCGCGAGGATAGCGTAGAGTATGTTGGCTGATTCTGGGAAAAACAGGACATCGGGACAATGCTCCAGGACCTCTGCTGCAACATTTTGAGCAGCGCAAACGGCCTCGGGAGAGTACTGCCCTTGTATCCGGGAGAAGGTGTCCTCCAGACGGGCCAGTCCGTGCAGATCTGCATCTCTCCGCTAATCCATCCTGGACTACAACCCTGGTAAGGCAATGCAAAAAAATGAACAACACGTTACCTACACGTTTTTTTAATGGCGCCGGAGGCAGGGCGGCTGTACCAGTAGATTTCCAACTGTTTTCTTAAAAACATTTTCCCTTCATAAATTTGCTAAATTTTTCTAAAAAATGTGACTTTCTTCTCATAAATTTGCTAACCTTTTCATATAAATTTGCAAGTTTTTTTTCCATTTTTTAAAAAAACATTTTCAAAAATCTGCAACTTTTTTGCCATATGTAAGATAAGCCTTTATTAGTCCCACAATGGGGAAATTCCAGGATTGCAACAGCACAGGTGTAACACCCACTTGTGTATAACACCTTTTTGTAGCACTTTAGGTGTGTAATACTACTTTAGGTGTACAAGCTTGTAACCTTGTGGTAGCATTGGGTTATGGCAGTGTAGTTACCTTTAACTCTACTACCTGGATGGAAGGGACAATTGGGCCAGATCAGACAGACCACAGGTTCGTAGAAGCCCGGAGGACACAACAATAGAAAACTCACACACACGGTGTAAGGAAATTGCAACTATATATATTTCAAAGTTATGTACACATAAACACAGGTAGAGCGCTGATCACAATAATAATTCAATAATAAAAGAAAGTACAATCCATCCAAAATATATTCACAATATGTACAGTTCTTTGATATCAGTTCCAGGTGACCAGTTGGATCACTTTTACCAGTCAGTTAGGTTCGGGCAAGGCTTGCCATCCAGGTCTGGAGTTCACGGTTTCTTGGTCCAGGAATCAAGAAACCAAAAAAAAAAAAAAAAAAAAAAAAATCAAAACCCTGACCTATAAAATAGGTCAGAACAAGAATTAAGCTATAATCTATAGCTTGTTACATCAATGTCAAATAGTTCTACATAGTACAACAATAGTTCAAATTCCTTAAATCACCAAATGTGCATAAAATAAACACATTCTACTATCTCCATTTATCAATATGGTACCATAACAATGAGTAAAGTGCATTTGGAACACTTGACATCACAGTAATAATTGTGCAGTGTGCTGCACCAAGTTAGCATATCAGCTAACACAACAATTTATCACAAATTTGCACTTTAAAACACATATAAACCACAGGTTCAACATTCACCATTAAGTAGCAATCAATGGCCAGGGGATTGGGACCTTTGCTAACCATTACAGCTTTGAAAAATGCCTTTTTCTGATGAAAAAACTAGCCAAAATTAGCATTGGCGGTTAGCATTTCAAGCTAGCGATTAGCATTCCCCATACACAATAAATGGCACTTACCAAGCTAAGTGACACGTGCGTCATGGGGTTCCCGCGCTCAACGTGAGTTTACAGCCTTTGGATCCAAATCTTAAAATTTAACAAACGGGGCATTAGAATTTGATAATACAGCAATGTCTCATTGCAGGTGTTTGTTCCGGCATACCAATCTCAAGTTTTATCAGAGACAAAGACTGCTATTAGCACGTTAGCGTCGCCATATCATCAAGGACCGTCTCTCTCTCTTGATCGGTGCCTTTCGGCGTCTGGTGTGACTGAGCCAAAAAATGCAAATCATACCCAGACCCGGAGAGAGAGCGCTTAACCCATTGGCTGGCGCTGCAAAACAGTGGCACAGCCATTGGTTGCTCAAAATACCAAATAAAAACATTTTGAACTTTATCAAAACTCGCCAGAAAATGTTCCCTACTGTTTTACGAATATATATTTATTTAAATATTCATCTTTAAATTATTTACTCCCATTGTGAAATGTGTGTTCTTCCTCTCAAAAGCGGTATCAATATTCATATTTTTATTCGAATTTTTAACACTGGGTTACACTATCCCCCCTTAGAATCATGCAAGTCCCTTTGCATGGGATTAGCTAAATGGTATTGATGGGAGAACTAGTGTTCATGGGAATATTCCTAAGATCTGACTCTGTTTAGGCTCTGATAAAAGCCAGGTTTAGTCCTTGAAACAGAGACTGGGCAACAGTTATGAGAGGATTTCCCAACTGACTATACTGTAGCCTTTCTGGCTGGGCAGTTGTCCTCTCGGAGCGTCTCACAATCTTTGTGATTTCCCTTTCAGATTCTCTGTTTTCCACAGGTTCATCACAGGTACTTTTATCAGATAAGTTGGTTTCACTTTTAGTTCCATTCTCATTGTTCGATGGTTCCACATTTGTTTCAGTTTCCTCCAGGTTTCCATCATTCGGTAAGTTGTCACATACAGGTGAATTGTCATTTCCAGGCAAGTTGTCACATCCAGGTGAAGTGACATTTTCTATTTGGTTGTCATTCTCAGGTAAGTGAGTTTCAGCAGGAATGTCTCCTTTAAAGAATGTCTTTGGATGGGGAATTTCATAAACTCGAGTGAGCTTTATGAGCATTTGGATTGGTTCTTCTCTGTACCAATAGACATCTTCATTTTCTGGTTCTGAATACTCACATTCCTCACTTTGTTCAGGTGACTGTCTTGTCTTAGGTTGGCGAACACGTTTTGGTTGGACAGGTTCTTCTTCAACAGGGGTAAGAAAACCACATGTAAGCAAGAGGTCGCGGTGAACGGTGCGAACAGGACCATCCATTGTCTCAGGTTTTATAGTGTAAACAGGCAAGTCACGTGCTTGGTTCACCACAATGTGAATTTCAGCTTCCCATCTGTCTGCTAGTTTGTGCTTGCCTCTGAGGCAGACTGCACGTACCAAAACTCTGTCGCCTGGTTCTAGTTTTGAGGGTTTCACTCGCATATCAAATCTTGTTTTGTTTCTTTCAGCCATCTTGTTAGCATTTTCTGTTGCTAGTTTGTAGCTTTCTTGTAGAGTTGTCTTCAGTTTTTCAATGTACTGGGGATGTGACTTGAAACTTTTGTTGTGAAATGGGAGCCCAAATGCAAGATCGATTGGCAATCTCGGCTGACGACCGAACACTAACTCATATGGGGCAAAACCAGTAGTATCATTCTTCGTACAATTGTACGCATGTACAAGTGGTTTTACATAGTTGTGCTAATGAGTTTTGTTCTTTTCCTCCAGAGTACCCAGCATGCTCAATAACGTTCTATTGAAAAGTTCTACCGGGTTACCTCTGGGGTGATAGGGTGTCGTCCGGATTTTACGAATGCCCATGATTTTGCAAAGTTCTTTTATAATATGGGACTCAAAATCGGGACCCTGATCACTATGTAACCGTTCGGGTATCCCGTAGTGGACGATAAAGTTGTCCCAAAGTGCCTTTGCAACCGTCTGAGCTTTCTGATTGCTGGTAGGGATGGCTATAGCGTATTTCGTGAAATGATGAGTTAACAAGAGCACATCCTTTGTGTTACTTTGATCGGGCTCAATGGACAGGAAATCCATACAGACAAGTTCGAGCAGTCGGGTGGACTTGATACTGACAAGCGGAGCAGCTCGTTCTGGAGCAGTTTTATGTCTTACGCAGCGATTACATGTCTTGATCTTCTTTTCAATATCTGCCGCCATGCGAGACCAACAGAACCTTGTTCTGGCAAGATCCAAAGTATGCTCTGTGCCTAAATGGCCCATGTCACAGTGGAGGCTTTGAAAGACTGAATTGCGGAGCTGTTCAGGTAAGACGAGCTGGTAAGTAACATTTCCTCCATCTTGGCGAGTGTGGTACAGGATATTATTGCACATTTCAAGTCGACTGAGCTCTCAGAGTAACAAGTTGATGTCAGGAAGTTCAGTGCATAGAGTTGGAACTTTTAGCCCAGTTTCAATTTATGCAATCACTTCTCTTAAACAGGGGTCAGTTCTTTGTTCGTTTTTGATCTGTTCAGGAGTCATGTGGAGTACAACTGGAAGACCACCACAGCCATCTTCATCAGCGTAGCCATCTGGAATGGCGGCTACAGAGAAGGCTAATGAGTGAACCAAAGGGAAGGTGTTGTCTGGAGAGCTACAGACAAGGTGTTTTTCACATATAGCAGACACTACCTCAGAACTTAAACTGCTTTCAGGAAGAGACAAGTGAGTTTGAGTGAACTGCTGTATGCGGTCAAGCTCCTTTTGGGACACTAAGTCATTAAATAACTCGCCATGTGGCCGTCTAGAGAGGCCGTCTGCATCTGAGTTAAGCTTGTCTGCTCTGTATTGGAGCTTAAAGTTAAATGTTGACAGAGCAACTAGCCACCTATAACTCATGGCATCCATCTTAGCAGTAGTCAAAATGTACGTCAGGGGGTTACTGTCTTTCTCAACAGTAAAATTATTGCCATATAAATAGTCTGCGAACTTCTACGTTACTGCCCACTTTAGAGCTAAAAATTCTATTTTATGGGCGGGGTAACAGGACTCACTTCTAGACAACCCCCGGCTTGCATAAGCGATGACCCTAGTCTGGCCCTCCTGCTCTTGATAGAGGGCTGCGCCAAGCCCTGTAGTACTGGCGTCAGTATGGAGTGTATATGGCAACTGAGGGTCAGGGAAACCCAGGACAGGTGCAGTACTGAGCTTTTCAATGATGGTTTTGAATGCAAGATCACAGGAAGAAGTCCATTGCTCGCCAAATGGTGTCTTTGGGTCGTGGTACTGGGCAGGCTTAGCTTTGGGCTTTGTGCTTTTTCGCAAAGGAGGGTAGCCTGATGTCAAGTCAGTGAGGGGCTTAACGATGCTGGAATAGTTCTTAATGAACCACCTATCGTCGTCGGCCTCCGTCGGTCTATGATGACCATGGAAGAGAATCCTAAACGTCTACTCTGCTGGAACAGCACCGCCTGTGGCTGAACAGGCCGATGCGCGAATGACAGTCCCTGTCACACAGGTCACACTTGTGGGTGGTCTCCGTGCTGCTGGGTCTGTGGTGGTTCTTCCTGCGGGTCCTTTTTTCATCTGCTGCAGCAGTCAGTCTCTCTTCACCCGCCTTGAGCTGTCTGGTCAGGGTGCCTCTCCATTTGGAGCGGTCCGTTGCAAGGTCCCCCCAGCGCTCTGTGTTGATATCCAGGGCCTTCATGTCTCTCTTGCAGACGTCTCTAAAGCGCAGCTGTGGGCGGCCAACGTCTCTCCTGCCAGTTGCCAGTTCTCCATAGAGGACGTCTTTGGGGATTCTGCCATCCTCCATACGGTGAACGTGGCCTAGCCAGCGGAGCCTGCGCTGCCTGAGTAGAGTGAACATGGAGGGAAGGCCGGCGCGGGACAGAACTTCTGTGTTGGGCACTTTGTCCTGCCAGGATATGTCCAGGATGTGGCAAATGCAGCGCAAGTGGAAGGAGTTCAGTCTCTTTTCCTGCCGGGCGTATGTTGTCAACGTCTCACTCCCATAGAGCAGTGTGCTGATGATGCAGGCGCTGTACACTGCCATCTTCGTCTTGACAGAGAGTTTGGGATTCTCCCACACTCGTGTGGTGAGGCGAGCGAGTGTGAAGGCTGATTTTCCAATCCTCTTGTTGATCTCTGTATCAAGGGAGAGGTTGTTGCTGATCGTGGACCCCAGGTACATGAACTGATTCACGACCTCCAGCTTGTAGTCATCAATGGTGATGGTTGGTGGTGCTTCCATGCCTTGCGCCAAGACGTTAGTCTTCTTCAGGCTGATGGTAAGCCCGAAGTCCTTGCATGCCTGGGAGAAGCGGTCCATCAGGGTCTGAAGCTCCTGCTGTGTGTGGGTTGCGACTGCAGCGTCGTCTGCGAACAGCATGTCTCTGATTAGAGCCTCGCGTACTTTTGTTCTGGCTTTCAGGCGGGCGAGGTTGAAAAGCCTGCCGTCAGATCTTGTGTGCAGGTAGATTCCCTCTGTTGCTGTGCTGAAGGCATGCCTCAGGAGCATAGCAAAGAAAATCCCAAAGAGGGTTGGCACAAGTACACAGCCCTGTTTCACTCCGCTGCGTATGTTGAATGGCTCTGAGACGTTGCCATCGTGCTGCACTATCCCCTGCATGTTGGTGTGAAACGATTCGATGAGGCTTTGCAACTTTGGTGGGCATCCTATCTTTGGCAGGATCTTGAAAAGGCCCTCTCTGCTGACCAGATCGAACGCTTTGGTGAGGTCGATGAAGGCGACGTACAGAGGCATGTTCTGTTCTCTGCATTTCTCCTGGAGTTGGCGGATGGAGAATATCATGTCTACCGTTGATCGCTCAGCGCGGAAGCCACACTGAGACTCGGGGTAGACACGTTCGGCAAGCTTCTGTAGACGAACGAGAACAACTCATGCGTAGACTTTGCCAACAACGCTGAGGAGGGAAATGCCCCTGTAGTTGTTGCAGTCGCTTCTCTCCCCTTTGTTTTTGTAGAGGGTGATGATCTTGGCGTCCCTCATGTCCTGTGGTACGGCACCTTCCTTCCAGCACTGGCAGAGGACGTCATGCAATGGCAGCAGTAGGGCGGTCTTGCAGTGCTTGATCAGGTCAGGGGGTATGCCGTCGTTGCCGGGTGCCTTGCCAGCGGCCAAGCTATCAATGGCCTTACTGAGTTCGTCGATGGTTGGCTCGCCGTCAAGTTCGTCCATGGATGGCAGGCAGTTGATGGCATCAAGGGCTGACGGTGTCACGGTGTTCTGTCTAGAGTAGAGGTCAGAGTAGTGTTCCACCCATCTCTCCATCTGCTTGTTCTTCTCTGTGATCATCTCCCCAGTGGAAGATTTGAGGGGGACCGTCTTGCTCTGAGCCGGACCAAGTGCTTTCTTGATGCCATCGTACATACCACGGATGTTCCCTGTTATGGCAGCGGTTTGAATGTCTTGGCTGAGCTGAGTCCAGTACTCGTTGGCACAGCGCCGAGCAGTCTGCTGAACTTTGCTTCTCGCAGCCCTGAGAATCTGGAGATTCTTCTGGTTTGGGTACTTCTTGTACTCAGCAAGTGCTGAGCGCTTGGCTTCAATGACGGGGGTCATCTCGGTCAACTTAGCATCAAACCAGTCCTGTGACTTCGAGGTCTTCCTCCCAAAGGTAGCCAAGGCTGTGCGGTAGATGGTGTTTTGCAGCTCTTCCCACTTCTGCTTTGCAGATTCTCTTCCTTGTGGTACACCAAGTTCCTTCTCAAAGGTGGAGGCAAACTGCTCAACAAGTTCTGGTTGGGCCATCTTGCTGATGTCAATCCGTGCCTTTCCAGGTTGTCTAGCACGATGGAATTTCTTCAGCTGCAGCTTGACCTTGCAACACACCAATGAATGGTCTGTGTCGCAATCTGCACTCTGGAACGAACGGGTGATTAGCACGTTCTTCAGTGAG
This sequence comes from Pholidichthys leucotaenia, assembly GCA_020510985.1. Classification (NCBI taxonomy): domain Eukaryota; kingdom Metazoa; phylum Chordata; class Actinopteri; order Cichliformes; family Pholidichthyidae; genus Pholidichthys; species Pholidichthys leucotaenia. The sequence continues at coordinate 479,023 of JAJAQF010000019.1, forward strand.
GTGCGCCTGGTCAGGATCAAGTCTAGCTGGTGCCAGTGCTTTGAGCGCGGATGTTGCCAGGAAACCTTGTGTTGGGGCTTGGTCTTGAAGAACGAGTTTGTGATGCACAGATCGTGATATGTGCAGAACTCGAGCAGCCGCTGTCCGTTGTCGTTCATTCTGCCCACGCCAAAAGGTCCAAGACAGGAGGGCCAGGAGTCGTGGTCAGCACCCACTCTGGCATTGAAGTCTCCAAGGAGAATGAGTTGTTCAGAGTTGGGGATGATCCTGACAGTTGTTGCGAGATTCTCGTAGAACTCGTCTTTTGCCTCTGGTGTGGCTGTCTGTGTTGGGGCATACACACTGACGAGGGTGACTGGGCCTTGAGTGGTGTTCAGGCGGAGGGTGAGGAGTTGTGCAGAGCCAGTGCTGCCCGGTTCCACCATCTTCAGCAAAGTGTTCTTCACTGCGAAGCCCACTCCGTGTTCCCTGTGTTCATCACTGCCCTTTCCCTGCCAGTAGAACGTGTAGTCCTTCTCTCTCAGTGTGCCTGCATCAGCTAACCGTGTTTCCTGGAGAGTGGCGATATCCACTCCCAGTCTCTTCAGCTCATTATTTATGATGGCAGTCTTCCTGGTGTCGTTGATGTCCTTGAGGTTAGCAGCGAGTCCTATCATCATAGTGTGGACGTTCCAAGTTCCCAGTTTTAGAGTTGGTCTCTTTTGTTTTATTGTCTTGCCTGGTGCGAAGGTTCTCAGCCTGCTGTTTGGATTTCTCCTTATCCCCATGCACCCAATGAGGAAAGCAAGCTGTGGCGGGACAACACCTTATTGGCTGGGGACTGCCCAGCTTGAGGCGGGCGGTAGCTGTCCAGTGAGATCTGATGATCCCTCCCACCGTCGGGAACAACCCCTGGCGCCACGCTCTACGCCAATTGAGCAGTGGCTTATAACCGGTAACTGTCATTCCCCGTGTTTTGTCTACGCCAAAGGCGAAGCTGGAGTGTCCTCTCCAGTGATCCGGTGTTCTACCTTCCAGCGTTGGGCGTTGGTAGGATTCAAGCCTGGGCAGGAAGATATGGAGGACAAGATGTTGCCCATGCAGCATGTCCCCCCTCTCCACGTCACTGATGAATCCAAAGGAACAGCAGGGCTGCTACAGTTTGGCACCAGCGCCGTTGCAGGAGCTGCCAGAACGATGTTGAGCACAACATAGAACTGCCTTAGGGGCTCCGACTCCGGATTTTTCCTCAGGGTTGATTCCCGAAGCCTTTCCCGTGACCGGGTATGCCGCAAGGCAGCAGAGGTTTGAAATCAGGGTTTACCTTCCCCTAGATGGGCTACCTTCCCAGGTTGACGAGCCACCATCTACCCGAAGCATCTGGTTTTAAGGCACCAGAGATCCGCCCTCGCCCCTTCTCCTATTAGTAAAAGCAGTTCCGCCGGGCTTAGAGACTAAACCACACGGGCAGGCTAGGAGTTGGACTTAGTTGTCAGAGGCTTTTCGAGACGCACGCCATAAGGAGCATTTTATGAGCACTGGGAGCTTAACCCCAGTGCCGCTCCTGGCTATGACAACCTTGGAACCCACTGTCATAATATATAATATTATAACCCACTGTTATATAGTATAATATTATAACCCACTGTTATAATATATATATATATATATGTATATATATTGGTCCACTGTCAGCTCCACAAGTCGGCTCATTCTCCTTCCAGTGAGACACAGCGATAGACAGCAGCCTCTCACTGATCAGATAAGATCAGCCTTTATTAGTCCCACAATGGGGAAATTCCAGGATTGCAACAGCACAGGGATAGTAACACTCAGAGCAACAATCAGAAGGCAAGAAAAAACAAGAGCAGCTAGTATACATATGTACATATTACTATAAATATATATATATATATATATATATATACGTATATACACACACAGTGTGGAGCATTGTGGTTGGTGGATGTGCAGCAGAAAGTCTAAGCTCTCTCTCCGCGGATGCGGCGGGCCAGCTGGATGTCTTTGGGCATGATGGTGACCCTCTTGGCGTGGATGGCGCACAGGTTGGTGTCCTCAAAGAGACCCACCAGGTAGACCTCACTGGCCTCCTGCAGAGCCATGACGGCGGAGCTCTGGAAGTGCAGGTCGGTCTTGAAGTCCTGAGCGATCTCTCTCACCAGGCGCTGGAAGGGCAGCTTACGGATGAGCAGCTCCGTGGATTTCTGGTAACGACGGATCTCTCTCAGAGCCACGGTACCGGGCCTGTAACGGTGAGGCTTCTTCACTCCGCCAGTGGCCGGAGCGCTTTTCCGAGCAGCCTTGGTGGCCAGCTGCTTCCTGGGGGCTTTTCCTCCAGTAGATTTACGGGCAGTCTGCTTGGTTCTTGCCATCGCTATTTATTATTCTGTCTTATATTTCTTGCACGCCGCCTAAACTCCAGCCCGGCACCCGCGTCATTTTCGCTTCAGTTCTCCGGTATGTCGAGTTTCTCCGTTAGCACCGGGTGGCGGTTGAGTGCTAGCTAGCTCTTCCCTGCTGTATCGTCTCCTGCTGTAAACAGAGGCTCCGCCCGCTGACTCGGGAGACCTTTGGGGCGATCTGTGTGTCCGTGATATATATATAGAGTGAAAGTTATCACCGGACCAGAAAGAAGAAGGAAGATAAAAAGACTCAGAATTGAGCCGCTGTTGCAAAAGGCAGCCGACTCGTGTGGCGCCGGAACCGGAAAGGTTCCGGCACAGATGACGGGACAACTGCCCCTGATCTCCTGCTGTCCCAGCGGTGACAATAACCTGCCCCCCCCCACCATCAGCTCCTACCTCTGTGGTTAAATAGGATCATTTTTAGAGCAGGAAGTTCCCGTTTATTGTCTGCAGTTGGGCAAATTTAAGTTTTGTATTACAGAGAGAGAAAAAGTGACTCAGCTTCATGTTGCTGTAAAGAGCAAATGAAGCGTCTTCTGAGGTGAACTTTTGTTTATCTGTGATTATCGATGATGTCTGTGATTTGCTGCTGCTTCATAGAAGTAAGACTTCTAATTATGTATTTTTAATGTGCTGGTCCAGGGGTGTCAAACATGTGACCTGCAGGCCAAAAATGGCCCGCCATGAAGTCCGAGTTTTTCTCTAAATTACAGCTTTCTTTCTACTAAATTTCTGATTTTTTCTACTGATTTCAATTCTTCTTCCTCCTCCTGCTCCCTTCAGGGGTCTCCACAGTGGATTATCTGTCTCCATCTCTCCCATCCCTTCATCTTCCTCTGTAACACCAACCCTCTCCATGTCCTCCTTCACTAAATCCATCAATCTTCTCTGTGGTCTTCCTGTTTTCCTCCTGCCTGGCAGCTCCATCTTCAACATCCTTTGTCCAATATCTGCACTATCCCTCCTCTGCACATGTCCAAACCGTCTCAGCCTTGACTCTCTTACTTTGTCTCCAAACTGCTCAACCTGAGCTGTCCCTCTGATATATTCATTTCTAATCTTGTCCCTCCTAGTCACTCCCAATGAAAATCTTAGCATCTTCAACTCTGCCACCTCCAGCTCCAGCTCCTGTCTTTTTGTCAGCGCCACCGTCTCCAAACCATACATCATAGCAGGTCTCACTGCCGTCTTGTAAATCTTCCCTTTCACCCTTGCCACTACCCTTCTGTCACAAATATCCCCTGACACTCATCTCCCCCCACTCCACCCTGCCTGCACTCTCTTCTTCACCTCTCTTGTGCATTTTCCATTGCTTTGGATGGTTGACCCCAGGTATTTAAACTCATCCACTTTCACTACCACTACACCTTCCATCTTCACCGTTGCACCTGCCTCCCTCTCATTCACACTCATGTATTCTGTCTTGCTTCTACTGACTTTCATTCCTCTTTTCTCCAGAGTATACCTCCACCTCTCCAGGTTCTCTTCCACCTGTTCTCTACTCTCACTACAGATCGCAATGTCGTCTGCAAACATCATGGTCCACGGAGACTCCTGCCTGGCCTCACTGGTCAGCCTGTACATCACCTTGGCAAACAACAAGGGGCTCAGATCTGATCCCTGATGTAATCTCACCCCCACCTTGAATCCATCTGTCACTCCTACAGTGCACCTCTCCACCGTCTCACTGTCCTCATACATGTCCTGCACCACCCTCACATACTTTTCTGTGAGGGTGGTGCAATTCTACCAATTAGAATTGTTCATGTAAATCTGAGACATTTTTCTCCTGAAGATGAGGCTGTTTTCTCATCAGTTTTCTTTTCTTCTTTTTTCTAGTGAAAGCAGGTAGTGTCCATTTAGATTAAATCCATCAGCAATTACTGATGATGTCATTCAGCCCTGAAGGAGTGGCCCAATTCATAGGGGTCGTTTCAACCTGTACCCCTTGGCCTTTGATTTCAAGGACTGAGGGGTGGGGGGAGGAAAAGGGGAAGAGGTGCAGATGAGAATTTGGACAGACTCCAAATCTGCCTGGACTTCACTCTCATAATGCAAATATCTTTCCCGACTGCGTTACAGTGTTTACTCCTGTTAATAATTAGGTTTTCTCTTGCTATTTTTATGTATGTATAAGGGTCATTTATATTTAAAAAGGTTGTAAATTTAGTTCAAGTCAAGTTTAGCAAACAATGGATCATATGAAACATAATTTTCTAACCAGAAACTTGTGGCTAGTGGAAAGGCTGAGCGGCTATGACACGTGAGAATAAATTCCTGACAAAAACAGAAACTAATTATCAAATGTTGAGGATAAAAATGTGAGTTTGGTCAAACCTCAGTGATGGAGGATGAGGAGGACGAAGGCTGCTCTTCTCTCTGATGACAGGTCCGCTGGAGTCTCTCAGTCTGCCTGCTTTTATGCAGAGGAGACAAGGAGGAGCAGCAGGAGGAGCAGCAGCAGGAGCAGCAGCAGGAGGCGTCGGCTCCATCAGGAGCCTCCCTCTCTGGGTTTTTGTCTCCTCCTTTGGGGACTTTTTTCCTCCTGCATTTTTGACCTTTTTACTTGTGTGTGTTTAGGAGGAGGAATATCTTCCATTAATTTGCGATTAATCATGAGTTAACTATGGAAAATATAGGATTAATCATGACATTTGAGATATATATGCACATTTTTTTCTCATAAGTTTGCAAAATTTTTCCTGGATATTCCAAGTTTTTTCTTGTAGATTTGAAACATTTTTCTCAAAACAATTCAAATTTTTTTTGGTAATTTTACATTTTTTCTCATAAAGTTTCAAATTTTCATGTTAGTAGTTTTTTCTGTTAAATTTGCAACTTTATTCTCACAAAATTTGCATCATTTTTCTTCTCAGCACTGAACTCTTTTCTGGTAAATTTGCAATATTTTCTTCTAAATATGAAACGTTTTTCTTGTAAATTTTGAACTCTTTTCTGAAAATTTTGATTCTTTTTTCCAGTAATTGGTAAGTTTTTCCTTGTAATTTTTCCAACTTTTTTCTTGAAACTTTCTAACTTTAGTTTGAAACGTTTTTGTCATGAATCTGCTGTTAATGAGCAGATGTGGTGGTGCAGAGGACTCATGTGCAGACAGGAGTATGTTGCCAAAAACAATGATTTATGAACAAAACTGGAACAAGTTAAAGGCAACACATGGGCTGAAAACAGAATAAAACCAAACAGGCAGATCTCACAGGGAAACGGGCTAGAACGTATACGAGGAACAGGCAGGAACACGAACATGGAAGTGGGCAAACACTGCAGGAACATCACAGTAGTGATGCTACACTCGACACCGCCCACTCGACACTGATTTGAGCAATATAAAGTGGAAGTGTAATGAGCAGTGCATCGAGCGCTGTTTCAGCACACCCAGTCACATGACTGTAGCAAGTGAGGCCTTGTTACGTCGGTCACATCGTGTGACTTGAGGGCTCGTGAGAAGTTTGAGAGGGTTCTGTTAGAATTAGGTTTTATTGTGTTTGCTTTATATTGTTTGGTCCTGCCATCTAATTTTGAATAGATCTCAAATGGCCAAATGCCAAAAAAAGAAGTATTGAGATATTTTCAGGACTTCCACTCAGATGCAGTTCTGACACCCAGTCAGCAGGTGGCACTCTTTATTAAATGTTTCATAGCACTGTGTCGATTATGAAGCTATTGTCTCAAAATTGTTCATGGTGTCATAAGGCTTCAGTTTCACCATCACTACATCACAGGATCCAGGTAGAAACATCAATGACGCCACACTTGACACAGACTGACACTGGTGTATATAGACAGGAGTAATTACCAAACTCATGACAGGTGGGCATGATCAAGGGGATCAGGGAAGTGGCTGCAGGTGAGGAACACAGGATGGCCGGGCTGTCCAGACGAACACAGACGGGGAGAGCACATGAAGCATGACAATGAACATGCAGGACAACAACGCAGGAGTAGAACAGAGAGGGCAGTGGCTACAGATATGGGAAACATGAGGAGCTGGAAGAATACAGCCATGGACAAAATTGTTGGTACCCCTCTGTTAATGAAAGAAAAACCCACAATGGTCACAGAAATAACTTGAATCTGACACAAGTGGTAATAAATAAAAATTCTATGAAAATTAACCAATGAAAATCAGACAATGCTTTTGAATTGTGGTTCAACAGAATTATTTTAAAAAATAAACTCATGAAACAGGCCTGGACAGAAATGATGGTACCCCTAGAAAAGACTGAAAATAATGTGACCATAGGGACATGTTCAACCAAGATGTGTCCTCTAATTAACATCACAGGTGTCTACAAACTTGTAATCAGTCAGTCGGCCTATTTAAAGGGTGACAAGTAGTCACTGTGCTGTTTGATGACATGGTGTGTACCACACTAAACATGGACCAGAGGAAGCAAAGGAGAGAGTTGTCTCAGGAGATTAGAAAGAAAATTATAGACAAGCATGTTAAAGGTAAAGGCTATAAGAGCATCTCCAAGCAGCTTGATGTTCCTGTGACTACAGTTGCACATATTATTCAGAAATTTAAGCTCCACGGGACGGTAGCCAACCTCCCTGGACGTGGCCGCAGGAGGAGATGGATAATATGAACGGTAACAAAAGAGCCCAGAACAACCTCTAAACACATTCAAGGTGAACTCCAGGGTCAAGGTACATCAGCGTCAGATCGTACCATCCGTCGTTGTTTGAGCAAAAGTGGACTTCATGGGAGACGACCAAGGAGGACACCACTGTTGAAAACAAATCATAAAAAAGCCAGACTGGAATTTGCCAAACTGCATGTTGACAAGCCACAAAGCCTCTGGGACAGCTATGGACAGACGAGACAAAACTGCAACTTTTTGGCAAGGCACATCAGCTCTATGTTCACAGACGCAAAAATGAAGCATACCAAGAAAAGAACACTGTCCCTACTGTGAAACATGGAGGAGGTTCTGATATGTTCTGGGGCTGCTTTGCTACATCTGGCACAGGGTGTCTTGAATCTGTGCAGGGTACAATAAAATCTCAAGACTATCAAGGGATTCTAGAGAGAAATGTGCTGCCCAGTGTCAGACAGCTTGGTCTCAGTCGCAGGTCATGGGTCTTTTTTTTTTTTGTACTTATTTTGTACCCGTAGGTAGATTTGTTTTTGCAGTCTGGTGACAAGCCACCAGCTGCCGGTCGCTGCGTGCGCAAGCGCCCCTTAACTCCCTAACCTGCATGTTTTTAGCATGTGGGAGGAAACCGGAGAAATCCCGGAGTAAACCCACGCAACACGGGGAGAACATGCAAACTCCACAGAATCAGAATCAGAATCAGAAAAGCTTTATTGTCAAGCATGTTAAAAACATACGAGGAATTTGACTTGACATTGGCGCGCTCGATAAGCGCTTCCAATGACACGGCAGCCATGCAAGGCGCCTCATCAAAACAGTGGGGGGTAAAGAGGGGGAAGAGGGAAGGGGATGACACATTGGGCAGAGAGAAAAAAAAACATAGTTATCAAAATAAAGCTCATTGAATGAGCAAGATTGTGATTACATAGAAAAAAAAACCTCTAGTTGCACAATTAGCAGACAATACAAATCCACACAAAAACAAACAAAAAGAGAGAGACCAGTGTGTGTATATCAGTCATGTGATATCAGTGTGAGTGCAGTGGGAATGTATCAGTTACTGGAGCACAACAAAAATCGTCTCCTAGGCAACGGCTAGATGTTATATTCATGTATTCTAAACATAGATAAGCATGTCCTCGAGTTTATCTCTCTTCATGCCAGATGGTAAAATTCCATGTTAGTCCCATGACAACGCTGTCCTTGGACAGTTCAGATTATTGTACAGCAGCAGTGTTTGGGTTAAACTCTCTTCTGCCTTATCTTCTCTCTCCTGGAGGAATGAATGCAAGGGCACCGAATCAAGGCCAAATGAGCACAGTTCACTTAGAGCAGAAATTTCCTCTCTCATGCGATTCTGAGCATCACAATTACAATTACATAGGCTTTAAAATCATTCCTTGGAGAGCACCAAGCGACTCCAGATGTTTCCCTTCCCAAACATAGATAAACATGTCCGGCAGAGTCCATCTCTACAGTGCATGCCAGATGGTAAATTCCATGTTAGTCATTTGCCGCTATCAGTGCTTTCCCCAGCTGGTCGAATTGTTGAAGAAGCAGCTACGCCGGGTCCGCATTTTGATTAGCTCTTCCAGTTAAATTTCCGATACACCAGGAAAACTCCAGAGCCAATCAGCAGAAAATCCTGTGATCATGGAGCCAAAACAGGTAGATGTCTTCCACATCTTCAGTCGAATCACACAGACACATGAGTTCCAATCCATGAGTCTCTCCATTGGGGCTCCCCCTGGCCCGAATTTTTGTAAAATGGTGTCAATAGTATTAAAGCCCGCTCATCAATTCCATAATTTTACATTTGGATCGAGATTCAGCCAGAAGAAGAGCAAATATAGACAGGACACAGCAAGCTGGGATAGTGAAGAGGGGAGAGGAGAGAAATGCGTCTGCTCTCTCTGAAAGCCGGAAGAAGAAGGGGAGATCACTGTTGGCCGGGGGCAGGGATCGAACCCACGATCTCATGATCCCCGCGATCCCCCGGCCGAGGGTAAAACTGTGCTGCCGCAGTGCTAACCACTGCGCCACAGTGCACCGTGGGTCTTGCAATAGGATAATGACCCAAAACACAGCTAAAAACACCCAAGAATGGCTAAGAACAAAACATTGGACTATTCTAAAGTGGCCTTCCATGAGCCCTGATCTAAATCCTTTTGAACATCTGTGGAAGGAGCTGAAACATGCCGTCTGGAGAAGGCACCCTTTAAACCTGAGACAACTGGAGCAGTTTGCTCATGAGGAGTGGGCCAAAATACCTGCTGAGAGGTGCAAAAGTCTCACTGACAGTTACAAAAATTGTTTGATTGCAGTGATTGCCTCAAAAGGTTGTGCAACAAAATATTAAGTTAAGGGTACCATCATTTTTGTCCAGGCCTGTTTCATGAGTTTGTTTTTTAAAATAATTCTGTTGAACCACAATTCAAAAGCATTATCTGATTTTCATTGGCTAATTTTCATAGAATTTTTATTTATTACCACTTTTGTCAGATTCAAGTTATTTCTGTGACCATTGTGGGATTTTCTTTCATTAACAGAGGGGTACCAACAAATTTGTCCACAGCTGTAGGTAATCAGATATGCACACAGACCAAGGACCAAACAGAGGATGACACAGCAGACAATGACAAGAGACTCAGAGGAACACAGAGGGCCATAATTACAAATAATAATAATCCATGATCACAAAAAAAACAATACATAAACAGAAAATGTGGGCTTGATTCTAATATCAAACCCAGGTTATGACATTTTTCTTCTAAGTTTTTAACTCTTTTTCTTGTAAATTTGAATCATTTTCTTGTCAATTCTTTTCTTAAAAATTTGCTTCTTTTTTTCCCTATAAATTTGTGACCTTGTGGCCTCAAGGTTGAAACCTGCTTCTTCCTGGTTACCAGTGCATAAAAGAGCCAGTGTGTGAAAGCTTCTCTGCTGGACCATTTGGTATTGCTGCCACAAACAACTCCAGTTTACGTTGTCTGGCAAATGCTGTTTTGTTGTTCACCTTTCCGGTTCCGCCGCCACCACGGGTAAAAAAGGCAAATGTGGAAGAGGAACAGTCTCTTTACGATTAGACCTCTGCCTAGACTGGAGCACCTTTGTGATAGATAGATAGATAGATAGATAGATAGATAGATAGATAGATAGATAGATAGATAGATAGATAGATAGATAGATAGATAGATAGATAATCAGAATCAGAAACAACTTTATTGCCAAGTATGCTTGCACATACCAGGAATTCCACTTATCACTAAGGTGCGCTCATGTTAAGTGCTCCCTAATGACGCGGCAGCCATACAAGGTGCCTCATATAGATAGATAGATAGATAGATAGATAGATACTTTATTTCGAACAAAAAAGTATAACAAAAACAAAACAAATGACAAATGCAATAAATAACAGTATACAGTGTTCGAAAGGGAGAAGGAAGAAGTGAACACTTATTAATTCCATCTCCTCTTTTCCATAAATACACCCATGTGAATTATATACAAATTACCACATTTAAGACCCCAAGTAAACAATTTACTGTATTTTGTACATATCGACATTAACACCCATCCATCCTAACATACATTGATGTCCATACATCAAAACCAGCCTCAAGCAACACATACTGTATATACACAGTGCTGTCCCACCCACCATTCCATAGTGTCCCATAGTGTCCCAGAGTGAGCATAGTGAATAGTACATATAAATACTACCCTTCTAACATATATCCTTTCAGCAAATAATCTTTATACCTCTTTTTGAATTGACTTCTGTTTGTACATAGTTTCAGTTCCGGCTCCAGACTGTTCCACAAATCCACCCCACAGACAGATATGCACAGACTTTTCTTGGTTGTTCGTATCTTGGGTTTTGTAAAGTTTAAGTCTCCTCTCAAATTATGATCATTGTCTCTTTTTTAAATATTTTTTTGTATATTAGTTGGGAGTTGATTATTAATTGCCCTGTACATTACTTGTGCTGTCTTAAATTTAACTAAATCGATGACCTTTATGACATGTGACTTTAAAAACAACAAATTGGTATGGTCTCTATATCCTACATTGTTTATTATCCTTATAGCTCTTTAATGTGCATATTGACTGTAGGTTGGTCTTGTAGGTGTTTCCCCAGACTTCTACACAGTAGTTAAGATAAGGTAGAAACAGTGAATTGTACAGTAAGACCAATGATTTATAGTCCAAGATGTGTCTTGTCTTCCCCAGTATCCCTATACATTTTGCTAACTTGGCCCAGATGTGACTGATGTGAGGTTTCCAGCAGATTTTATTGTCTAGCGTCACCCCCACAAACTTATTTTCCTGTACTGTTTCTATTCTGGTATCATCTATTGTTACCATTATTTCATGATTTATTTTATAATTTCCAAACAACATAATCTTTGTTTTTTTTTTTCTTTGTTTGTGTTCAGTGAGTTTGAGAATGAAGTTTCGTTCTACTGCACCTTCAGCTTCATTATTGAAGTCTCGGTTATGGAGATGAAAAAATGATGAGACAAAATTACTTTGGGATTTTAATAGATGGATTTTAAAGATGGCGGTGCAGCGGCAGACTGCAGCGGCCTCTCCCAGTGTTAACACAGTGTCTTTGTTTGAGCCCCATCTTTGTTTATGTCATCAAGCGGCAAGAAGGGGAAATATGTCTATGATCGTCAGACTCCTTTGAATGCACCATACAAACATTCTGGTTGTGAGAATTTGAAGCATTGGCTGGGCAAGCTGAGCGAGTTGGGATCATTGTGAAGGACAATCCCAGGTTCGGTGGCCTTGCTCCATACACCGGTGAGGAGGAGACGCAAGTGGTGTGATAGAACAAGGAAGTGGGGTAAACGTGGAGGATTACGCACAAGGATAACGGCTAATCCATACAGGCCGGCAGTTCCTACCATCATACTGGCCAACGTGTGCTCCCTGGATTGTAAAATAGATTACATCAGACTGTGGAGAGTTTCCCAGTTTAGCATGAGAAACTGCTGTGTGTTGATTTTTATGGAGACGTGGCTGAGTCATAACATTTTGGATGCTGCGATTAAGCTGGAATGGTTAAAGCCTTTGTCATGCTGCATTTCCTCTCTAGTCCGCTTTGGTCCATGTGTGCTTTGGACAAGCCCAGCACACATGCGGCACTGTTCATGCTCACTTTTTTAATCTATCCAGGCCAAGCAGTTGATGCATACGCACAATCATCATTTGTAGTTTCACTCTCTCCAGATAGGTGGCACCAATGAGCTGACGTGCCAGGATTTTCACCAATGAAGAAACACTGCTTGCTTTCTGGTGCTTGACTTCCTGGTTTTCACTCCTTTTCCATGAAGATGCTGCTGCTGCTGAAGTATTTATGTATGATTCATGTATGTTTATTCTCATCTTCCGCTTCCTGGTTGTCTTCTTCGTCTCTTTGTCTTGGTCTGCTGTGCCGATATCACCACCTCGTAAATGGGATGTTCAGTCTTGTGCATGCACTTTTCAATGCGTTCAGGTCTTTGGCAGGCAGCACAGTCACAAAATTTGGGACTGTCCACGGTCGAGCACTGCGGACACTAGTGGAGTGGAGATAATGACGTCAATTTCGTCACACGAGGTTTTCTGTTACACGTACGTGGACAGCAGAGGTGCAGCACGAATCCAGCTTAACTCTCCACAGAGAGGACAGGACTGCTTCACTGGGTAAGCGAAGAGGCGGGGAACTGGCTGTTTACTTTAACCTCTTGCACTCCGTTGTACCGCGGGCGGGCAAGTCTCTGCGTCCCAGAGCGCACGAGGGCGCTCTCGTGTGCCCTCGTGCGCTCTAGGACGCATGATGGAGATGCTGATGATGGAGATGGAGATGGAGATGGTGATGGCGTCCGAAAATAAAGTCTGAAAATAAAAGCTGCAGACACAGCCGCGAACAGATTAGTTCATCTGATTGACCTCTCATTCGACTAATAAGAGCATTGAATTGGGTTTCTGAAACCTTGAAGAACCAAAGACTGAAAACCTAGCAAGAAGGACCCGCCTACCAACGCAGCGAGCCAATTGAAGCACAGAAGTTCGCTGAGCTGTTTTGTCTACAAAGGCTGGGTGAAGAGAGAATTTTTTAATTCCACCAGAGTGTTTAGGATTCTCTTATGGTCATCATAGACCGACGGAGGCCGACGACGAAGGTCGTAAATCATTCGCCAAAACCACAATCATGGAATTATGTTTTGACCAGGTCACAAGACCAGAACCACGAGCGGACCAGCATCGCGTTCGTCTGACAATGAGGAAGAGAAGTACGCCAGGACAATGCTGTGAAGAGGTAAGGTGTTATAAGCTAAATTATTCTTTATCCCTGAAATTTGTAATCAAAAATGACTTTTGACCGATCGGTAAATTACAGCTGTGCGGCGCACGATGTCCGAAGTGTGTGCACCACGGTACACGGGTTGTTCGTCGCGTCCGGACCATGAACGCCCCCCCCCCACTACTATTCTGTAGCGAGGGGGGGGGGGCCGCGGTGACTGTGCTGCGGTCGCGACATCGCCACATGAGTGTAATCTGTCATGTAGCAATGGCCGATCTCCGTCCTCTGTAGCAAGGGGGGGGGCAACCCCCCCCCCCACACACACACACAGTGGCGAGGGGGTGAAGCGGCGGTGACTGCGCCGCTGTGGCCACATGAGTGTAATCCGTCATGTAGCGATGGCCGATCTCCGTCCTCTGTAGCGAGGGGGGGGACAACCCCCCCCACACACACACACAGCCCGGAATGTCACCTTTCATTAGAGCCCAAGATGAAGCTTCTATATTGAATCATTCAAAAGTTACAGACGTTTTTCCAAACTGTGCCATTTGGCACAATTTGGCACAGTTCAAAAACGCCTGGGAACTACCTGAGGAAAAAGCTGTGTAATATATTCATTTTTTGTGGTATTGTTACAAAATTTGGACCTCAGCTGGATAACACTTGGTTCTACATTTCTGTTGCATTTTCCAGCCGGGATCTGAAGCTGTGTGTTATTTGCAAGCATTTGTATCCAAAAAAACACCCAGGCCAAATTTATTTTCTTCAAGTTCAGTATGTTTAGATGACTGTAACTCAGTGGCCAGAGCACTTAGAGAGATTATGACTGTTTTGCCAAAAAATTCAAAGTGTTTTCTTTTAAATGAGACCAACCCCATGAAGATGCTGCAAAGGGTTGAAGAACAGCTTTGGATTTAATTTGGGCACGTTATTTTTTGGCGTTTTTAGGGAAATTGACCGGAGTGCAAGGGGTTAATAACTAGCAAAGGTGATCACCATTCATTGTACACCTAACATCGAGTACACGACTGCGAAATGCAGACCATTTTTCTGCCATGGGAGTTGGTGGCTGTCTTGATTGTAGCAGTCTATCTTGCTCCAAGTGCTAATGTGAGAGAGGCTATGAGTGACTTGTATCACAACATCAGTTCACTGCAGAAAGCTCACCCAGATGGTGCTATCATCATTGCGGGTGATTTTAACCTGGCGAGCCTCGAGTCTGTATTACCTAAATTCCATCAGCATGTGAACTGTGTTGCTAGGGGCAATAATACTCTAGATCATGCGTAAACAAACATCAGGAACTGCTACAGAGCAGCCGCTCTCCCCCACATTGGAAACTCTGATCACTTTGCTGTTAGGCTTGTGCCTGTATACGAGCCAATGGTGAAACAAATTAAGTCAGTTTTCAGAGAAGTGAGATTGTGGCTCCAGGAGGCTTTTCCAACATTACAAGACTGCTTTGAGAACACACAGTGGAAGATCTTTAGAGAAGCTGCAACTAAGGATGGAGTCACTGATCTGCAGGAATGTGCAGAGTCTGTCATGAGGTACATAAATAAATGCATTGATGATGTAACTGTTATAAAAAAGCATCAAGAAACGAGCAAATCAGAAGCCCTGGCTGAATGGAGAAGTGGGCTCCTTGCTTAGGGTGCAGAATTCAGCTTTTATGTCAGGAGACACTGCTGCATACAGGCTGGCAAGACAAAATTTTTCCTGGGGCATCTGGGAGGCCAAGAGACTGTATGGGTAGAAGCAAAACAACCACTTTATGAACAATAAAGATTCAGGGCGGTTGTGGTAAGGTTTTAATACAATTGCTGAAAATAAGCCCCCTTCCCCACAGGTCAGTAACAAGGATGTCACACTCCCAGACAGGCTCAGTGACTTTTATGCACGTTTTGAAGTTGGAAATGGCAGCAATAATGATGAGGTACAGACACCTCTATCATCATCATCATCATCATCATCATCATCATCATCATCATCATCATCATCATCTAGTGAACAGGTATTTCAGGTGACAGCCGCCAAGGTTAGAAGAGTCTTTGCCAGGGCTAATTCACGCAAAGCAGCAGGACCTGACAACATTCCTGGGTGTGTGGTGAGGGAGTGTGGTGAACAGCTGAAAGTTGTCTTTGCAGACATCTTTAACACCTCCCTCTCTCAGGGTGTTGTGCCCACCTAGTAGCTCAAGTAGGTTCATTTTGTCTTCTTTTAATTATTTACCTTTTTGTTCTTACTAAAGACAAAAATAGAAAGGAGATGTTTTTACCTCCTTTACATGTTTCTACTGTTCACTGCAGCCTTCATCAGAAGTGTCAGCTGATTGCTGCCAGGTGTCATTTTATCAGCCGACTTTCATAGGCAGGGCCAGCCCAACAGACCTGTCAGATCCACCAAGCCGACCCGCTTTCATCAGACGGCGGAAAACGGAGCCGGCTCCTCTTGCAGCATTTAAACTCTGTGCACTTCCTCCCCTCTGGATGGTAACACAACAACCCGCACAAAAACTACCTCAGCTACTGGCACAGTAAGACTGGCACACCAACAGTAATACTTTTGCTGCTACGTATACCGGCTCGGACGTTGCCCGGGTTAACAAGGTCAGGAGTTCCTGACAGCGGAAGGCGAATTACAGAGCTGTGTGGAGGAATCTGATCGCCCCCGACAGACTGATATGATGATGATGATGATGATGATGATGATGATGATGATGATGATGATATGTCTCTGCACATTAACCACAACCATTTGCACAAATGCCATATCTGCTGCTGTCTGTCTGTCACTGCAATACTGATCACATGCAGTCCTATCTGTTACTATCTGCACCTACACTACCGCACTGAACTGCAGCTACGGGTATTCATCTCTAGTTGTCTGTATATAGGACTGCTGGGTTCGATCATCATTAATCATTTATCTTTGTTTGCACTATGGGAGGTCTGGGTCTCTCTTGTCACCATTCACACCACGGGTTGCATTACTGTACACAGACTGCTGTTGTTGTTGCTTTCTTTGTTGCAGCCTTATTCCTTTTCTTTTTATATTCTGCACACCAGTGAAGAGAGACAGAAACACCATTTCAATTCTCCTGTATGTCCTGCACGTATAGCAGTATTAACAATAAAATCTTTGACTCTTGAATCTCTCAACCTCGTGCACCAGTTAAGGCTCAGGTGACGTTCCACATCCCAAAAGCCAGTTTAGAAAGCTGAGTATCAGACCGCAAAGGTGTCTGCCTTCAACCACCACCTGATCCACACAGCACCACACCCCCATGGTCCCTCCTGCAGGTGGTGAACACACTGGAAGGCGGACGTGTGAGGATCTTTCGGGCTGAGCCAGGTCCCCTGGGCAGAAACCTGGCATCAAGACGCTTGCTGCCGAGTCCCTCCCCCAGGCCTGGCTCCAGGGTTGGGCCCGTCTAACCACATACCAGGCGGGGAACACTGAATCCTTGACTGAACATCCATCATGAAAGTCTATTGGATCTCTTTTAGTCTGGCCCTTCACCCAGGACCTGTTTGCCTGTTGTCCTCTGAATCTGCAGCTTCCTGTGAAGTTGGAACTTTTTTCAATAAATTTGTTATTTTTTCTCATAAATTTGTCATTTTTTACCTCAAATTTTTTTCTTGTATATTTGAAATTTTCTCTCAAACATGTGCAGCATTTTTCTTGTAAAATTTTAAACATTTTTTCCAGTAAAATTCTTTTTTTTTTTTTTTTTTACTGGAAATCTGCAACTTTTAAATTTGAAACTTTTTTTCTTGCTAATTAATTTTTTTTTTTCTCATGAATCTGATTTTTTTTCTTGTCAATTTTCAACTCTCATCCACATCCTTTTTATCCTATTTTTGCACCTTTAATTCTTGCTAATTTGCACCTAATTGACATTTTTCCATTTGTACCTCAAGATAAATTTGTTCCCCTTGTTCACAAACAACGAATCACCTTCTGGATGTGACCTCGTTACATCAGAGTAGAGTTCTGTTGTTCAAGATTTTTCCAGGGACTCGTCAATAATGTGATGTGTCAGAGAAAATGAAAATGTCACACCCATTTTAATGAGGCGCACACAGACTCTCATCTTTGTTAGAGCTGTAAATCAAAGCATTTTTAGGCGTTTCACTTGTCACACACTGGGTGTGTTTGCTACACGTTGGTATGATGTGGGTTCCAGCAGAACCCAGGGCAGGTCAGGTTTCTGCTACATGTGACCTGGAGTCACCTCATGCTCCTTTGTTCATAACCAGAAAGTTAATTAATTATTTCTCAATTGTGCAAGTTCTCCCACTTAAAAGATGAGAGAGGTCTCCAATTTTCATCATAGGTATACCTCAACTATGAGAGACAAAATGAGAAAAAAAAAATCCAGAAAATCACATTGAAGGATTTTTAATGAATTAATTGGTAAATTCCTCGGTAAAATAAGTATTTGGTCACCTACAAACAAGCAAGATTTCTGGCTTTCACAGACCTGTAACTTCTTCTTTAAGAGGCTCCTCTGTCCTCCACTCGTTACCTGTATTAATGGCACCTGTTTGAACTCATTATCAGTATAAAAGACACCTGTCCACAACCTCAAACAGTCAGACTCCAAACTCCACTATGGCCAAGACCAAAGAGCTGTCAAAGGACACCAGAAACAAAATTGTAGACCTACACCAGGCTGGGAAGACTGAATCTGCAATAGGTAAGCAGCTTGGTGTGAAGAAATCAACTGTGGGAGCAATTATTAGAAAATGGAAAACATACAAAACCACTGATAATCTCCCTCGATCTGGGGCTCCACACAAGATCTCACCCCGTGAGGTCAAAATGATCACAAGAACGGTGAGTAAAAATCCCAGAACCACACGGGGGGACCTAGTGAATGACCTGCAGAGACCTGGGACCAAAGTAACAAAGGCTACATCAGTAACACACTACGCCGCCAGGGACTCAAATCCTGCAGTGCCAGACGTGTCTCCCTGCTTAAGCCAGTACATGTCCAGGCCCATCTGAAGTTTGCTAGAGAGTATTTAGATGATCCAGAAGAGGATTGGGAGAATGTCATATGGTCAGATGAAACCAAAATAGAACTTTTTAGTAAAAACTCAACTTGTCGTGTTTGGAGGAGAAAGAACACCATACCTACTGTGAAGCATGGGGGTGAAAACATTATACTTTGGGGCTGTTTTTCTGCAAAGGGACCAGGACGACTGATCCGTGTAAAGGAAAGAATGAATGGCGCCATGTATCGTGAGATTTTGAGTGAAAACCTCCTTCCATCAGCAAGGGCATTGAAGATGAAACGTGGCTGGGTCTTTCAGCATGACAATGATCCCAAACACACCGCCTGGGCAACGAAGGAGTGGCTTCGTAAGAAGCATTTCAAGGTCCTGGAGTGGCCTAGCCAGTCTCCAGATCTCAGCCCCATAGAAAATCTTTGGAGGGAGTTGAAAGTCCGTGTTGCCCAGCGACAGCCCCAAAACATCACTGCTCTAGAAGAGATCTGCATGGAGGAATGGGCCAAAATACCAGCAACAGGGTGCGAAAACCTTGTGAAGACTTACAGAAAATGTTTGACCTCTGTCATTGCCAACAAAGGGTATATAACAAAGTATTGAGATGAACTTTTGTTATTGACCAAATACTTATTTTACCGAGGAATTTACCAATTAATTCATTAAAAATCCTTCAATGTGATTTTCTGGATTTTTTTTTTTTCTCAGTTTGTCTCTCATAGTTGAGGTATACCTATGATGAAAATTGAAGACCTCTCTCATCTTTTAAGTGGGAGAAATTGCACAATTGGTGGCTGACTAAATACTTTTTTCCCCACTGTACAAATACATAAATGTAAAGATGTTACAAATTTGTAAAAATAAAGGTGCAAAATATGATAAAAGATGCCAATGTAAAAATTTGAGAAAGCTGCAAATGTCATGCTCAGGGCATGGCCAGGGACCGTGCCCACACTTTATGTTCATTTTAATCGTTGCTTTTTCACAGTATCATTATTATTCTGATTATTACGATCATCATAATTAATAAGTGCCCCCATGTTCCCCAATGAGTGTCTGTCATGTCATCCCCTGTTTTCTGGATCTTATGGTTGTGTTTTGTATTTGGTTCTATTCTATGATCCCGGTTTATTTTTACTGTTTAGTATAATTGTCCTGTTGTCATTAGTCATGTTTTGTCATCTTCTGTCTAAGTTCATGGTTGCATGTGTGCCTGTTGACCTATTGTCTCCAGTTCCTCATGCTTCCGTACCCATAGCCACTTTCCCTCATGTGTGCTGCTGTTTAGCTCCTGAGGACAATGGTCCTCTCCGGCATACAACTAGGAACATACTGGTCGCTATGGAGGGTGAGAATATGTATGGGCACATAATCATACCATGTAGGATAACTAAATAGACGGTTATGCTGTTTCATCCCACCTAGCAACAATGCTCTGCACTGTGTGTGTTTATATATTTACATATTTATTCCATCTAGCTACAATGCTCTGCACTGGGTGTGTTTATATTTATATATCTATATATTTATTCCATCTAGCTACAATGCTCCGCACTGTGTTTTTATATATCTACATATTATTCCATCTAGCTACATTGCTCCGCACTGTGTGTGTTTATATACTTGCATATTTATTCCACCTAGCTGCAATGCTCCATACTGTGGGTGTTTATATATTTACATATTTATTCCATCTAGCTACAATGCTCTGCACTGTGTGTCTGTGTGTGTGTGTGTATATATATATTTTATAGTAATATGTACATATGTATATTAGCTGCTCTTGCTTGCTTGTTTTTTTTTTTTTTTTTTTTTTTTTTTTTTCTTGTCTTCTGATTGTTGCTCTGAGTGTTGCTATCCCTGTGCTGTTGCAATCCTGGAATTTCCCCGTTGTGGGACTAATAAAGGCTTATCTTATCTTATCTTATCTTATCTTATCTTATTGTTCACAGCTGTCTTGTATCTGCCTAATTGGGCCCCCTCCTATATATGTGAGTCTCTGTTCTGTGTTCCTTGAGATGTCATTGTGTCAACTATTCTATGTCGTTTACCCTGCTATGTCTCACTGTGCTTCAAGTCCATGTAAGTTTACCTTGCTTTCTGTTTGTCAAGTCTATGCCAAGTTCAGTTTAGTTCTCAGCCCACATGCTGCTTTAATTTGTCCCTGAGTTTTTGATTAATAAATTATCATTTGCACTACATCTCTGCCAGCACTCCTGAGTCCTCCTCCTTCACTTTTTATCTGTGTTGAAAGCAGAATATGACAGTATGACGTCTCCAGTTAAGAAGTCAGCAGGCAGTCATTGGTTCCCCATGAGCCTGCGGTAGGAGTTTTCCAGCAGCCTAATAGAAATAGATGGGATTATTTCTGGTGCTCATTTGGCTGTCACTCAAAAGTCAGCTTTGTGGTACACGGGGATGGCAGAGGCTGCTGTTTGCCGTCATCCCACGGCTTGTGGAGCACGCTGAGGGGGTGGAAAGGATCACCCTGGTGACCAACCAGCAGCGTGAATACCGTGGGATGGTGAGGAGTTCCTTGAACAAGCCGAGGTCTGTGCCAACGAAGAAGCATCCCCTGGCTTTGGCACCTCCTGCTCCTCGCCAATCACCAGCTCCAGACTGATCTCCAACTCCCAAGCAGCAGCCTTTTGCCTCACCACATCCTTGAGAGATGACAGCCACTGAGAGGGAACAGTTCCAGGTATCCCGCTTGGCAGGTGGCGGTCCCCATTGAAAGGAGAGCTTCAGGAGATGCCACCTCTGTCAGCACTCCGCCCCAGCTCTGGCCTGCCTCTCCCCAGCTCAGCAGCCACTCTACGGGCTGCAGGAGAGCACACCTTCTAAGCTCTGTCATCTCGGAGCACTCACCATCATCAGCAACCACGTCTGGTATTATACCTGTTGCCTTGTCAAGAGTCAGGCCGGCTTCCAAAGCAGCCATAATGACGGTTTCCATGGCTGCTGCGGTGCTGGTCCTCTGTCACTCTTTACTTCCAGTGCCGGCTCCCTGCTGCTCTGCATCGCTGATGCCCACTCCACACTTCTCTGCATGGCCAAGGCCGGCTCCAGGTCATCTCTCAGCCAAGTGTTCGCCTGTCACCATGTCAACAGCCTTCCTGCTGCAATACCTGCAGTTTCTGCTGCCACCATGCCTGCAGCTTCGCCAGACGTCATAGCCGCGATCCCGGTCCCTGCCATGTGAGAGAATGAGAATGAACTTTATTGCCAAGCACGTTTACAAGTAAACAAGTAAACATACGAGGAATTTGACTTGACATTGGGCGCGCACGAAAGGCGCATCCAATGCGCGGCAGCATGACGAGGCGCCTGTCATACAGGAGGGTAAAGAGGGCAAAGGTCAGGGAAAACACAATAGGCAGAGAGAAAAAACATAGTTATCAAAATAACGCTCGTATAAGCTCATATAAGCTCAAATGAGCCAAATTATGATTACACAGAAAAAAACCCTCTATGCACAATTAGCAGAGCAGACAAACAATTCACACATTAACAAAGCAAGAGCAGAGAGAGACAGTGTTGTGTGTATCAGTTTGTGATATCAGTGTGTGTGCAGTGTGGGTGTATCAGTTACTGGAGTACAACAAAAATAGTCTCCTAGGCAACGGTAGATGTTATATTCATGTATTATAAACACAGATAGTCATGTCCCAGAGTTAATCTCTTCTTCATGCCAGATGGTAATTCCATGTTAGTCTCATGACAACGCTGTCCTTGGAGAGTTCTGATTATTGCACAGCAGC
Source organism: Pholidichthys leucotaenia (assembly GCA_020510985.1). NCBI lineage: Eukaryota > Metazoa > Chordata > Actinopteri > Cichliformes > Pholidichthyidae > Pholidichthys > Pholidichthys leucotaenia. The sequence goes on from JAJAQF010000019.1 coordinate 501,115, forward strand.
ATCAGTGTTTGGGTTAAGCAGAGCCAGCTCTCACATCCACTTATCTCCACTCTGGAGGAATGAATTATCCAGGGGCGCCGATCAAGGTTGAATCTGCACAGACAGAGTGTAGAATTTCCTTCTCTCAAGTGGTTCTGTGCTTCACAATTCAAATTAACACAGGCTTTAAAACTGGTCAAATTTGTTGTTGAAGGAGCATTGCCGGGTCCGCTTGATCAGCTCTCCCAACTTCTTTAATTTCTGATACATCAGGAACTCCAGAGCCAAAATAGAAATCCTGAGATCAAGCCAAACAAATAGAGATGTCTTCCACATCTCAGTCGAATCACACAGACACATGAATTCCCAATTGTCCATGAGTCCTGGGCTGCCCCTAGCCCGATCTTCTTTTAAAGTGGTGTCAATTGCATTTAAAGCACAACTTACAAGATCCATTTTTTCCATTTGGGTTGAGATCAGCGAGAAGGAGAACGGCACAGACACTCACTCAGACGCAGCAAGCTGGGATCAGTTGGGTCGGGAAGGCAGGAGAGGGAGGGAGAGAAAATGCGACTGCTCTCTCTGAAGGCCGGAAGAAGAATGTCCACAGTCTTGCCTCTTGCCATGTCTGCGGTTATGGCTCATGCCACATCTGCAGCTTCATCGGTAGCCACACCTGCAACTTTGCCTGTCAGCATACCTGTAACCCCACTTGTCATCATGTCTGCAGCTTTGCCGATTGCCACGTTTGAAGTTTCGCCCGTCATCACATTTGGTGACGGGCGAGAAATAGATAGGAACAGATATTTCCCCCAGGCTCTAGGAGATATTATGACTAAATCACATTCCCCTTTTAAAAACAATACAAGACAACCTTTCGCGGTGGAGGACATTACCTATATCATCATGGGAAGAGTTGCAACCGTTAAAATGATGGTGCATCCTAAAATCAACTATTTGTTGTCAATGATTCCTACCCAGTCATCTATGGCCTGGTTTAAGTCTTTAGACTCAAATATAAGTAAATTTTTATGGAAGGATAAACCATCATGGATCAGTTTAAAAACTCTTCAAAAAGCAAAAGAGTATGGAGGCTTAGACCGACCAATTTTTTTAACAGATAAGATAAGATGAGCCTTTATAGTGCCACAATGGTGAAATTCCAGGATTGCAACAGCATGGGGATAGCAACACTCAGAGCAATAATTAAGAAGATACTGAAGATATAAATAAGGAGCAGTGGATATACACATACATACACATAAATATATAAATATATATACAAAGTGCGGAGCATCGTAACAGATGGAATAAACAGCATAACCGTCTACTTAGTTATCCTACATAGTATGAATATGTACCCATACATATTGTCACCCTCTGTAGCGACCGATATTGTCCTAGTTGTATACTGGAGGGGACCATTGTGTAAGTCTGTTGCGTCTTTTGCATTCAATACTATTAGGTCGTCACTTTTTTTGCTATCTCTGCGAGCAGCCCTGCTTAGGTTACACAGTCTGACGGCCGTAGGTAGGAAGGACCTGCGAAACCTCTCGGTTGCGCACCTAGGATGATGTAGTGTGCTGCTAAATGAGCTCCACAGTGTGTTCAGTATGTCCTGCATAGGGTGGGACTTGGACTCCAGCAGAGATGACAGTTTAGCCACCATCCTTCTCTCTCCCATCTCCTCCACTGGGTCAGGGCGCTGCCCCAGGACAGAGCTAGCTTTCTTGATCAGTTTGTTCAGTCTCTTCCTATCGGCTGCTGTAATGCCACTGCCCCAGCAGACCACCCCAAAAGTGATGGCTGATGCCACCACCATGTCGTAGAATGTCTTCAGCAGCGCCCCCTTGTACACCAAAAGACCTGAGCCTCCTCAGTAGGAACAGCCTGCACTGTCCCTTCTTGTAGAGTGTGTCGGTATTGTTTGACCAGTCTAGTTTATTGTTCAAATGAACACCCAGGTACTTGTAGGATGTCACCATCTCAATGTCTGTTCCCTGTATGTTTATTGGTGCTGTGAGGGGTTGTCATTGCCTGCGGCAGTCCACCACCAGCTCCTTAGTTTTCCTCGCGTTGATCTGGAGGCAGTTCCGATGGCACCAGTCCACGAAGTCCTGGATAAGTCCTCTGTACTCAGCTTCATCTCCGTTGGAGATGAGGCCGACGATCGCAGAGTCGTCAGAGAACTTCTGTAGATGGCAGCCTCTAAATATCAGGACTTTCACTCCCACGGACCTACTCCCAGTTTTTTGCCTCCTGCCGCCGATCTGGTTCACCTTTTAGCCCAAAAAGTGAGACGGCGAAAGAGAGGAAGACGAGCGGGCGCTCTCGTGCGGCTTCGCAGGAGAGGCACGCGCACGGCTCTGCCTGGGATATTTCTGTCCAACGTCAATTCTCTCTATAACAAGGTAGATGAACTGAGACTGCTGATGCGATTTAAGGACCTCTCCACCTCGTGTGCCCTCTGCTTTATTGAGACCTGGATCAACCAAAGGACACCGGACAGCGCGCTCCTCCTTGAGGGATTTCAGCTGTTTCGTGCAGACCGAGATAAGGGGCTCTCCGGCAAGTCCACAGGAGGAGGAGTCTGCTTCTATATCAACATCACGCTGGTGCTCCGTGTGTAACTGTGATCTCCCAACACTGTTCTCCTGTTCTGGAATATTTATTCATCAACTGCAAGCCATTTTATTCCCCGCGTGAGTTCGCTTCATTCATCCTGGCCGCTGTTTACATCCCGCCCGACGCGGACGTGTGCGAGGCTCAGCGTGCGCTCGTGGATTACATTCAGCAAGCGGAGCGAACTTTTCCGGACTCTCTGGTTATTGTGGTTGGCGACTTTAACCAGAGCAACCTGAGCCACGAACTCCCCCGGTACAAACAGTTTATTAAATGCCCCACCAGAGGAGAGAACACACTGGATCACTGTTACACTACAGTTAAGGACGCGTATCGCGCTGTTCCCCGCGCTGCGCTCGGACTATCTGATCACGTGATGGTCCACCTGATTCCCACATACAGACAGAGGCTGAAGCTCACAAAACCAGTTGTGAGCACTACGAGGAAATGGACCAGTGAAGCTGGGGAGGAGCTGCGCACGTGCTTGGAAATAACTGACTGGGACATGTTTAAAGGAGCCACGCATGATCTGGATGAGTACACGGACACTGTGGACTCATATATCCACTTGTGTGAGGAGAGTATTCTTCCATCGCGCACCAGGCTGAGTTACTCCAATGACAAGCCCTGGTTCACAGCCAAGCTCAGACAGATCAGGAAGGAGAAGGAAGCAGCGTTGAAAAGTGGAGACAGGGACTGCTACAGGGAGGTCAAATACCGGTTTAGCAGAGAGCTGAGGAGAGCTAAATCTGTGTATTCTGAGAGACTCCAGCAACAGTTCACTGCTAACGACTCTGCTTCTGTGTGGAGAGGACTGAGGCAAATCACCAACTATCGGCCTCAGGCTTCTAAGGGTCAGGATGACAAAGCCCTTTGTCAAAGACTGTCCCAACACTATGCCCATTTTGACACCTCGTCAGCTGTGTCCACCTCCCCCCTCCCCCCAGCACCACTGCCTCCATGGTCCCCACTTCCTCAAAGGCACCCCCCCCCCCCCGCCCTTGTCATCAGTGAGCAGGACATGCACAGACAGTTCTCCAGACTGAACCCGCTCAAGGCCCCCTGTCCGGACGGCGTGTCTCCCTCCACCTCCTCCCCCTGCTCTTCTCCCTGTACACCAACTCCTGCACCTCCATCCACCAGTCTGTCAAGCTGATCAAGTTTGCAGACGACACCACCCTCATCGGGCTCATCTCCAATGGCGACGAGTCTGCCTACAGGAGAGAGGTGGCCCAGCTGGCGTCCCGGTGCAGCCACAACAACCTGCAGCTGAACGCTCTGAAGACAGTGGAGATGATCGTGGACTTCAGAAAAGTCACAGCCCCTCTGCCCCCCCTTACCCTCACAGACTCTCCCATCACCACTGCGGATTCCTTCCGCTTCCTGGGCACCACCATCACCCGGGACCTCAAGTGGGAGCCGACCATCAGCTCCCTCATCAAAAAGGCCCAGCAGAGGATGTTCTCCCTGCGGCAGCTGAGGAAGCTCAAGCTACCCACCAAGATGTTGATGCAGTTCTACACGGCCATCATCGAGTCCATCCTCACCACCTCCATCACCGTGTGGTATGCAGGAGCCACTGCCAGGGACAGACTAAGACTGCAGCGTGTTGTGCGCGCTGCTGAGAAGGTGATCGGCTGCAAGCTCCCATCCCTCGAGGACCTGTACATCTCCAGGAGGCGTGCAGGTCGGATCATAGCCGACCCTTCACACCTTGGACACGCACTGTTTGCCCCCCTCCCCTCAGGTAGAAGACTTTGGTCCATTCAGACTAAAACCTCCCGCTACATGAACAGCTTCTTCCCCTCTGCCATCAGACTGCTGAACACTAAGTGACTTATTAGACTCTCGTGCACTATGTACAGCAGCTCAACCAGACTCATGATAATTATCACTGTTTTCTTTTGCACTACCGTCTGCACTATGTGGAACTCAACAATATCTGCTGCTTGTTAATATATTTAATAATTGCATAGATTAGTATTAGTCATTCATATTCTACATTTTATTGCATGCATAGATTTTTTATTTTTATCTTTCGTGCTACTCCATGTTTAATGTTGCAGCATTGCACTGAGACAAATTCCTAGTTTGTGTACTACATGAACAATGGCAATAAATCTCATTCTGATTCTGATTCTGATTCTGATGATGACAGGTGCTGGTCCACCCCTGCACACAGCAGCTTGTCCTTCAGGATCATCGATTGGATGGTGTTGAAAGCACTGGATAAGTCAAAGAACATGATCCTCAACGCATTTTTTATTCATAATTCCTCCTTAGCCAATAGATTGCAGTTTGTTTCTAAATGGACAAAATCAACCCCACTAGGAAACCCATGGTTAGATGCTAAATAGGCTCTCTGTGGGTTGCTAAATATCTGTGACTTACCTTTTATGAGTCCCTGTATTAAACACCATCAGGTTCAGGTTCAGGTTCAGGTTACTTTATTTGTACCTGTAGGTAGATTTGTTTTGCAGTTGGTGACATCCATATTTACAAGCCACTAATTACATTCAACATAGACACAAACACAGGCAAACATCTTACAAATAGGTAAATATAAAATATGTACAATATAATTTTTATAGCTTGTTCAACTCTTTGACAGCAGCAGGGACAAAGCTGTTTTTGTAGCGCTGGGTTCTACTTTTTGGGACAGCAAACCTCCGTCTGGAGGGAAGAAGCTGAAAGTTGCAGTGCAAAGGGTGGGAGTCATCATTTAAAATCGAGTCGGCCATCCTCTGTACTTGTCTGGTGTACAGGGATGTCAGGCTCAGCTGTGACTCACCAAGCAAACGACTGGACCATCTAACTACCTGATCCAAGGATTTCCTCTGTTTCAGTTTTATCTGACCAAACCATGACATTAAAGAAAAGGATAAAACAGATTCAATAAAAGCCCGATAGAACAGAGTCATTATGGTTCGGTCAATTTGGAAGCGTGCAAGTTTCCTCAAACAATGCAAATTTTGTTGACCCTTTTTGCACACCCTTTCACAGTTCACCTCAAAGTTCAATCCACTATCAATAATCGTCCCAACATATTTGTACGATTGTACACATTCGGTGGTCTGGCCTTTTAGTATGGTGACTTTGTGCCTGGGAGTTTTCCTCCTAAAGTCAATAATCATGTCTTTCGTTTTTGTTGTATTCAGCTGCAGGTAGGAATCCTCACACCAGTGAACAAAGTCATCAACTACTGGGCCGTGGCCACTCTCACCATCCTGGAGGAGACTGACAATGACTGAGTCATCAGCATACTTTATAATGCGTCTGTTGTCATGTCTGCTCCAACACATGTTTGTGTACAGGATGAAGAGTACACAAAACCATGTTGCTTTTAAAACCATGATGGTTTTAAAAGCATTAATATCAGCTCCTCTCTGACAGCTTGGTGGAAATTTTTGAAAATAACGAGGTTCTTTACTTGTCCCTTGTAAATTCACACCCATTTAGAAAAATCCTGATATCTTGCAACAAAAGAGGACGTTAAACTTTCCACTATGGCAAGAGAAGGGAATAAAACACTGAGAGCATCTTATTCAAGGTGGAAATTTTATCCAATTTCAGGAATTAGTGTCACAGTACGATATCGCCGATAAAAAGTTTCTTGACTACCAGCAGCTTCAATCCATCATAAAAGCAAGATTCAGTCTTAATCAGACAGATTTAGAGGTACCAGTTAAGGTGGCAGAGTTACTAAATCTTTGTTCACCTAAATTGATATTGAAAATATAAAGACTGTTATCAAAACTGGATGAGTCAGTATCTCTTCCAATATCAAAGTGGGAGACAGACTTATCGATCAAAAAGGATGAAAGCTTCTGGACACAATTATGTTTAAACACTTTAAAGATGACTAAAAACTCTAATTTACAGCTCATACAGTATAAAGTTCTACATAGAATTCAATACACAGGACAAAGGATGTTCAAAATGGGTCTGAGTCACACAAATATCTGCTTCCACTTCACCAGCAACATCCTGAATAGCTACATGCAGGCTATGTGGTCCTGTGCACCCGTTCAAAAGTTCTGGCAGAAGACATGAGAGGATGGCTTGGGTATCGTGTCCCATCCTCACCCACACTTTGCATATTAGGTGATTTAAGTGAATGAAATATAAATGCAAGGATGTCACACATGACTCTCACCACTTTATGCATCACAAAGAAAGCTATCCTCATGAAATGGAAATCAATAAATAATTTATGCATGATTCACTATAATAACTTGCTATTGGATTATATTAGCCTGGACAGAATGTCTGCCTCCTCAAATAATCAACTGGCTGAATTCAATTGCCTCTAGTCCCCGCTTGTAAATTTTATAACCTGAGGGGTGGCGGGGGGTGGCTTGCTCTCCTTGGTGTCTCTGGTTGCTGGCTGTGTCCTGACCACGGTGGAACCGGTGTCTGGGGGGCCTGTTCTGGGGTGGCCGTCTGTCTGGCCCGGAGGGGTTGGTTGGGGGGGCTGCAGGGTGGAACGGGGGGTGGGCCGTGGCCCCCAGCTTTCTGGCCTCACCTCCTGGTGGTGGTGGGGGGTCTGGCCCTGGGTCCCTAGTGCTTGGGGAAAGGTGTTTCCCCCCGGGCCGAGGTTGGGTGTGTACTGGTGTTGCGGGCTGGCCCTGGTGCATCCTTGCGCGGTGGAGTTGTGTCCTCCCTGGGGCCCTGGCGGCACCCTGGGGAAGGTGCCTTCAAGGTGCCTGCGTCCTGGGTTTCCCTCCCCGTCCACTGGGGCCATCGGGTGTGGGTGTGTACGTGGGTGAGTGGGTGTGAGTTGGCTGGTGCGGACGTCGGTGTGTGTGTTGTTTGTGGGCATGTGGGGCTGTGTATGGGTGTAGGTGGGCATGTGTGATGGTGACTGTGCATGTATGTGTGCACATGAGGGTGGGCTTGTGTGTATGTGTGTGTGTGTGTGGGGGGGTGTGTGTGGGTGTGTGTATGGGTGCGGTTTCCTGTGGGTTGATTTCTTGGGGACACTATGTCACATTGCCTCTGGTGTCATTGGTGGCGGGTGTGTGTTGGTGCTCGGGGGTGGTTGGGGGGGCCGTTGGCGGGGGTTGGTGGCCGTGTTTCCGTCGGGCTGCTCTGGGTTGGCTGTGGCTGTGGGGCGGCCTTCCACTGTCAGTGTGCGTCTGGGGTGGGTGGTTGGTGGGCTTGCGTGGGAGCTCGGGGTGTCGCTTGGCATGTGGGGCGCCGTGTGGGTCTGGCCCATTGGTTTCAATTGTGACTATTGTTGTTGTGCATGTTGTGTGCACAAGATGAGTGGGGATGGGGATGGCTGCACCATCATGTTTGTGGTGCTTGGAGCACCGGGATGCGATGCTGGTGGGTGCTGGGATGCTCACACTGGCGGCCCTCGCTCTGGGTTGGGATTTGGGGGAAGTGGGTTGCCTCATGAACCAGATTGTGAGCTGGCTTCTGCGGGTGGAACGGCCTCCCTTCCAGTCTTATTTCCCACCCTCCCTTCCCGCTGATTCTGGGTGGAATATACATCTTCTTGGATACATTTAGGGCTTTGGGGCGGGGGTTTGTTGCACAGTGTCGGCGAAGGGGACACCTCTTCTCTGTTGGGGGGGGGCTGCTCTCAACTCAATTTTAATTGTATTTTAGACACTGAGGGCTTGGGGGGAATGGGGGCTCTGCTGCCTATCACAGTGGCGAGTGGTGCTCCAACCACCATCCATCAATTTTAACTGCACTATGGTCGTCCACACATTTACCCACAATCACATCATATAACCGACATAAACCTACCATGTTTTGTGCAAGGGGGAGGGGGGTGAGGGTCTTCTGCCACCCCTGTTATCATCCTCCTGCTGGGGGTATGGGGGCTTGGGGGAGAACCTGGGACCTATCATGTTTTCAAAATCTCCGGGTGCTGCTGAATGTATAGATGCAACCAAAGAAGTGAGAGGGGGACTGAATATGAGAGTAAATGAGAGTGAAGGAGTGATGAATGGAGGTAGTGATAGTGGGTCAGTTTTGTGTGGCACTTTGTGTGTCGGGTGGCATCTCAGGGCACCTGCAGTGATCTGCTGATCAGTCGCTCGTGTGGGTGCTGGGGGTGGGGGTCTGCTTCTGTGGCTGCGGACACTCTGGGATGGGTTGGTGGGGGGGGGGGGGGCGCTGGCCTGTGCTGGTGGTCTCCCTGGACACTGCCGGGCGCTGGTGCGCATTCAGGCTCGCTGCATCTGCCTCGCAGCTGTCTTAAGAAATAAGGGTGAATGAGGGATGAGTTTGAACGGGTACAGGAGTGACAGAGAATGGGGGGGTCTGAGTGAGTGAGAGTGAGGGAGTGCATGTTGGTGCGTATAAGAGCATGTGGGTGTGAAGGTGTGGGGATGGGTGTGTCTGCGAGCTGGGATGTGCTGGATTGAGCTAAGTAGTGAAAGAAGAAATAAAAAGAAAACTCTCAGCTATATGGGCTCCCCTAGGAAGGGGGGGACTTCATTGAGCATAGGGGTCCCCGGGGTGTGTGGAGGTGGTGCTGGGGAGGGGACCCGGTGTGGGGGTGTCTTGGTGGGTTTGCGCTGGAGGGGGCACGGACCAGTCTCCGTCCCAGGGGGTGGAGTCACTGGCCTCCTGGGGGCCTGTGGCCCGGGGGCTGGCATTGGCCACTGGGGGGGGGGGGGTGTGGCGGTCTGGGGGTGCTGTTCTGCTGTGCCGGCCGCCTGGCAGCCTGGCCTCCCTCAATCGTCCTTCTGGGGGTGGATACCTGGCTTTCCTGGAGCTTGCTGACCTCAGACATTTGTGCCCTGTAGGGGTTGGTGGCGCTGCCTTGCCTTCTTGGGGTTCCCGGGGGGAGAGCTGGTGAGACTGCACCCCCCTCTTCATATGTTTCCTGACAAGACACTCACATGCACACACTTACTTTGAGTGCGCTCTCATATATGCGCACACAGATGCACACGCACAAATATCTGTGCTCCTCCTGTAATAACAAAAGGGGAGATTACAGGAGGAGTTTACAACAATATACAGTACATAGTTAGGTACTGTATAAGCTCTTCTTGGCAAAGTAAATCTGTTCTGGCACATTAAGGTTCACAGATCTCTGTTCTGCTTACCAAGCTGCCTGAAAGGACAAGGGAAAAAAAGAAGATGGATGAATCGATGGATAATAATGGATTAGATTTATATGGTGCTTTACATGTCAAGTAAAATCTCAAAGTGCTTTCAGTGAGTCCATTATTTATTCACTCCAGAAAGACGCTGATAGTGGTAAGCTAACTCTGTTGCCACAGCTGCCCTGGGGCAGACTAACAGAAAGATGGCTGCCAATCCATACCAATGGCCTCTCTGACCACTATCGAACATTTATACACATTCATACCCAGTGTAATGGACACTGGAGGCAATGTGGGTGAAGTGTCTTGTCCAGGGACACAATGGCAGGATGTCTGGAGAGAGCAGGATTCAAACCACCAACCCTCAAGTTATTGGATGACCTGCTCTACCTCCTGAGCCACTACCATCCCAATGGCCTAGGAATCAGAATCAGAATCAGAATCAGAATGAACTTTATTGCCAAGCATGCTTTTACACATACAAGGAATTTTACTTGACATTAAGGTGCGCTCATGTTAAGCGCTCCCCAATGACACAGCAGCCGACAGGAGTTCATTTTCACTGAATATGTACATTTTTGAAAATATGGGGCAGAAAATTTCATTTTCAGAGCATAAGACCAGTGGAGAAAAGTTGTGGAAGATTTCAGAGAATAGAATGATGAAAGTGTCTGGCGTCCACACACAGAAAAGGAAATTCTTGCAATGGAAAACTGTGAATTTCAGAAACACTGCATGTATGACTATTAGTCTGCTAGTGCCTCAAAACCATGTTCCTCGGGATGAACCGGGTAAGTCAGCTAAACTAGCTAAAATATCCACATTTTATGTAAATGGCTTCATGTAACCCATGACTCCTTCAATCCAGAGGGTTTTTTTGGGTGTGCCAGTAACACCTTTGGCAGTAAATACTGTATGGTAGTAAATGACTTCACACCAACCTGCGTAATTACTGAGAAACCACAGAGAGAAACTTTGTGCTCTGTTTGTTGTGAACAGGAATTTGTTTTTTTTATCCGTGTATGGTGTATGCCAGCAAGTCTGTACAAGCACTCTCATATCAAACTAAATCATAAGTTTTGTAATAATGTGTCAACCTGAGGTTCTGAATCACACAAACTTCACAAAAAAACAAAATTTTAAAAGGATTTTCACTGCTTTTGACCTCGATGACAAAAGACACTTCAGTAACAAATGAAGCAGCATGACTTCTATGGACAAGCTCTCAAAGAGTAGACAAAGTTTCTGGTTCTCGCTTCTTCTATGCAGATGATGTGGTTCTGTTGGTTTCATTGCAGAACCACTCTACTTCTCAATGAGGAGGGTTACGACCAAGTATAAATCAATCAATCAATCAATCAATCAACCTTTATTGTCATGATGCTATGCATACAACTGTAGTGCAAGCAAGATGAAATTGCGTTTTTCTAGGCATCTGTATTGTAAAAAGAACATAATTTAAAAACACACACACACACCCCACCCCCCACCCCAACAGCCATTTACTCATCCCTGAGACACATTTGGATATTACAGTAATGTTAACTTATTACAGTTGCAGTTAAAATGATAATAACTGCCTATGTATATATGAAACAATTAAAATGGCTAAGTGAATCTAAGTAGCTAAGAGAAATAAATACTTAAAACTGACTAAAACTATAATATACATATAATACACATAATGTCCATAAAGTGCAGTACTATGTGTAAAGGATTCCGGATCAACTGTTCAGCATCCTAACGTCTTGTGGAAGGAAGCTGTTAATCAGTCTGGTGGTCCTTGACTCTGATCCTCCGGAATCGTTTGCCAGATGGCAGAAGTTCAAAGTGTTTATGCAGAGGGTGAGAACGGTCCTTAACAATGTTCAGTGGCCTGCTTCTACAACGGCTCTGAAGAAGTTCTTGAACAGAGGGGAGGGAAACTCCAATCACCCTCTCAGCTCCCTTAACTATCCTCTGCAGGGCTTTTTTGTCTGACATACTGCAGCTGGAGTACCATGTTGCAATGCAGTACGTCAGAACACTCTCCACCACACCTCTATAGAAGATCCTGAGGATGCAGATGGGGAGAGAGGCCTGTTTGAGTTTCCTCAAGAAGTGCAGTCTCTGCTGAGCCCGCTTCCTGATCCCCAAGGAATTTTTGCTCCAGGTCAAGTCCTGCGAGATCTGCACTCCGAAGAACTTGATGTTCGCCACTCTCTCCACTAAACGGCCGCCGATGCTGAGGGGGATGTGTTCAGGCTGTGACCGCCGGAAGTCGACAATGATCTCCTTCATGTTATCCATGATGAGCACCAGATTGTTCTCCCTGCACCAGTCCTCCAGGTCTCTAACTTCTTCCCTGTACATTGATTCCTCATCCCTCTGGATAAGTCCCACCACTGTGGTGTCATCCGCAAACTTAATAATCTGGTTCCCCTCGTGTCTGGACACACAGTTATGTATTAAAAGTGTAAACAACAGTGGACTGAGTACACAGCCTCGAGGGGATCCAGTGCTCAGCGTGATGGAGTTGGAGATGTTGTTTCCAACCTGGACAGACTGAGGTCTCCCGGTCAGGAAGTCCAGGATCCAGAGACATGTGGTGGTGTTCAGACCGAGAAGGAATAGTTTCTCCATCAGTCTCTGGGGAATAATGGTGTTAAATGCTGAACTGAAATCAATGTACAGGAGTCTGGTGTAGGTGTCTTTCTGATCCAGGTGGGTAATGACAGAGTGCAGGCTGGTGACTATAGCGTCCTTTGTGGAGCGATTTGAATGATGCGTGAACTGGAGCGGGTCATGTGATGCAGGGAGGCATGTGATGTGTGGTTTAACAAGCCATTCAAAACACTTCATCACAATTGTTGTCAGTGCGACAGGACGGTAGTCATTCAGACAGGACACAACTGCTTTCTTTGCCACCGGTAATAATAATAATAAGTTTATTTATAGAGCACCTTTCACAGACAGAGTCACAAAGTGCTTAACAAGGTAAAAAACAAAATAAAAACACAGGTACATAAAACAGTAAAACAAAGTAGACAATAAAAGCACATAAAAATACAATCGGCACATAGTTAAAAAGCCAGGCTAAAAAGGTGGGTCTTTAGTTGCTTCTTAAAAACACCAATGGAAGGTGCAGATCTAAGTTCAAAAGGCAAGGAGTTCCACAGTCTGGGAGCAACAGCAGCAAAGGCTCTATCGCCTTTGGTTTTGAGCCTAGTACTAGGAACTACCAATAGATTCTGATGAGAAGACCTGAGAGACCTGCTGGGCTGGTGTAGAGAGAGCAGGTCACTAATATAAAAAGGTGCCTCTTCATGAATGGCTTTGTAAGTAAGAACGAGAACTTTAAAATCAATTCTATAAATTACAGGAAGCCAATGCAAGGAGGCCAAAACAGGAGTGATATGACAGAATCTACTGGACCTAGTCAGCAATCTTGCAGCAGCGTTCTGGACTAACTGTAGACGGTGTAAAGAGGATTTACTAAGACATGTAAAAAGAGCATTACAATAGTCGAAACGTGAAGAAACAAAGGCATGAATAATGATTTCTAATTGAGTGTAGGAAACCAATGACCTAATTTTGGATATATTCCTAAGGTGGAAAAAACAACTCCGGGTCAGAGATTTGACATGCTGATCAAAACTCATCGATTGATCAAAAATGACACCAAGATTTTTTAGATTAGACCGTACGTTAGAGCTTAATGAACCAATGCTTTTAACCAACTTAGGAATTAGATTATCAGGTGCTACAATAAGGACTTCAGTTTTATCAGCATTAAGTTGCAAAAAGTTACTAGACATCCAGTCCTTGATTGCAGACAGACAATCATGAATAATTTTTAAATTGTCAACATGGTCAGGCTTAAAAGAGAAAAGTAGCTGTAAATCATCAGTGTAGCAGTGATAAGACACACCTTTAAATTTGCTGATAATAGAACCAAGTGGCAGCATATATAGGGCAAATAAAAGTGGACCCAAAATAGAACCCTGAGGCACCCCACAGGTTAAAGGAGCAGAGTCAGATGAATAAGAGCCAACAGCCACGGAAAAGCTCCTACCAGAAAGGTAGGAGAAAAACCAATCCAAAGATTTTCCAGAAATACCTACCCAATCTCTAAGCCTTTGTAACAAAATAAAATGATCAATAGTATCAAATGCAGCAGTAAGATCTAATAACACTAAAACAGAGCATTTGCCAGAGTCTGATGACATTAAAATATCATTTGACACCCTCAGAAGAGCGGTCTCTGTCGAGTGTTTCTGACGAAAGCCTGACTGAAATTCCCCTATCATCTTCTCTATCTCTATCTCTATCTCCTCTATCTTCCTCTGAAAGACCTCTATCATAGTACCACCGGTACTATGATAGAGGTCTTAAAGCATCTAGGGACGATAGCCTGACTCAGGGAAATGTTATATATGTCAGTCAGGACATCCGCCAACTCACTCACGCAGACTCGGAGTACACGTCCCAGGATGTTGTCCGGACCTGCACCTTTACGTTGGTGAACCCTGATTAGGGTCCTCCGTGTGTCCGCTGCGTTGATGGTGATAGCTGGCCCCACAGATGGTGAAGATGGGCCAGCCCTCCCTCTGATTGTCGGGTTTGATGCTTCAAAACGTACAAAGAAGTTGTTGAGCCTGTCTGGAAGCAAAGCATCATCATCATCGACCTCCTGCCTAGACTTATAATCCGTCAACGCCTGTACTCCCTGCCAAATCCGTTTGGTGTTCCCTGTGTCCCAGAAATGTCCCTGGATTTTCTCTGCGTAGGCGCATTTCGCCATCTTAAGTCCCTTTGCGAGTGCAGACCTGGCTGAGCGGAGAACAGTCCTGTCCTTCGATCTAAAGGCTGCATCTCTGGCGGTGAGCAGCGAGCGCACCTCTGCAGTCATCCAGGGTTTATAGTTGCCCCATGCAGTGAAGGTCTTCACTATAGTGACATCCTCTGTGCACTTCTCGATGTAGCTGGTGACCATTTCAGCGTACTCCTCCACATCAATCCAGCTGTCCTAAAATGGTAAACGACTTTAGACCAGTTGCTTTGACTTCAATTTTAATGAAAATTTTTGAAAAACTGGTCAGATGTGAGGTCCTAAGGCAGACTGAACATGCATTGGATCCTCTGCAGTTTGCCTATAGGCCTCACAGAGGAGTGGAGGATGCCACTGTCACTCTGTTTGACATGCTTTTTAAACATCTGGATTTTAATGGGACACACGCCAGGCTTTTATTTGTGGACTTTTCTTCTGCCTTTAATACAATCCAACCTCATATTTTAGTTGAAAGGCTCCTGCAACAATTTGATTTAAGCAATAATCTGGTGGGTTGGATTCTGGATTTCTTAACCAACAGGACGCAGAGAGTAAGGGTCAATGGCACATTGTCTGACCTAAAGTGCTCTTCTACTGGCTCTCCTCAGGGGTGTGTGTTGTCACCACTACTCTTCATCCTGTACACAAACATGTGTCTGAGCAGACATGACAACAGACACATTATAAAGTATGCTGATGACTCAGTCATTGTCAGTCTCCTCCAGGATGGTGAGAGTGGCCACGGCCCAGTAGTTGATGACTTTGTTCACTGGTGTGAGGATTCCTACCTGCAGCTGAATACAACAAAAACGAAAGATATGATTATTGACTTTAGGAGGAAAACTCCCAGGCACAAAGTCACCATACTAAAAGGCCAGACCACCGAATGTGTACAATCGTACAAATATCTTGGGACAATTATTGATAGTGGATTGAACTTTGAGGTGAACTGTGAAAGGGTGTGCAAAAAGGGTCAGCAAAATTTGCATTGTTTGAGGAAACTTGCACGCTTCCAAATTGACCGAACCATAATGACTATGTTCTATCGGGCTTTTATTGAATCTGTTTTATCCTTTTCTTTAATGTCATGGTTTGGTCAGATAAAACTGAAACAGAGGAAATCCTTGGATCAGGTAGTCAGATGGTCCAGTCGTTTGCTTGGTGAGTCACAGCTGAGCCTGACATCCCTGTACACCAGACAAGTACAGAGGATGGCCGACTCGATTTTAAATGATGACTCCCACCCTTTGCACTGCAACTTTCAGCTTCTTCCCTCCAGACGGAGGTTTGCTGTCCCAAAAAGTAGAACCCAGCGCTACAAAAACAACTTTGTCCCTGCTGCTGTCAAAGAGTTGAACAAGCTATAAAAATTATATTGTACATATTTTATATTTACCTATTTTGTAAGATGTGTGCCTGTGTTTGTGTCTATGTTGAATGTAATTAGTGGCTTGTAAATATGGATGTCACCAACTGCAAAACAAATCTACCTACGGGTACAAATAAAGTAACCTGAACCTGAACCTGAACCTGTCTCCCTGAGAGGCTGCTATTTTGAAAACCTCCCAGTCTGTATGCAGAAAACAGTCCTGAAGTGCCTAGACTGCACCCTCTGGCCAAGTCCTGAATTGTTTCTCTACTGGCCTGCTGCACTTCAGTAAGGGTTTGTAGGCAGGCACCAGCATCATGGATAGGTGGTCAGAATGGCCGAGCTGGGGGCGAGATGGTGCCTTATATGCATCTGGGAAGTTTGTGTACACCAAGTCCAACATATTCTCTCCTCTGGTCTTAAAGTCCACACATTGTTTGAACTTGTGGAGCACAGTCTTTAGACTGGTGTGATTAAAATCCCCTGCAACCACCACAAAACTGTCCGGGTGTGAAGTTTGAAATTCACTGATAACATCATGCAGCTCTCCGAGTGCCTCGTTAACATTAGCTTTAGCATTAGAGCTAGGAACTATGTAAACAACAGCTACAAACATGTTGGTGAATTCCCTCAACAGATTGAATGGCCGGCAGTTTACGATAAGGAACTCCGCCAAAGGAGAGCAGTGTTTAGTTGCTAACGTGGCATTAACACACCAGCTCTTGTTAATATAGATACATAGCCCCCCCCCCCCCGGCTCTTACTGGAGCTAGCGGCCTCCTTGGCCGCCCAGAACAATGCCATCCCTTCCAGCTGACTGGTCGCGTCAGGGATGTTATCGTGGAGCCATGTCTCCGTGAACGCAAACACACAGCAGTCCCTCCACTCTCTGCGGGTTTCTCTCAGCAGACGCAGCTCATCCTGCTTGTTGTCAAGGGAGCGGACATTGGAAAGTAGGAGCAACGGTACTGCTGGTCTGGAGGGGTTAGCCTTTAGCCTAGCATAAATTCTGGCCCTCTTTCCTGTCTTTTGTTTGCGTTCGCGCCGCTTATGCTTCCTCCTCTCCCGGGTAGCTGCCAGCCTAACCCCCGATAGTATTCCATGCTGGCGTAGAATGTCCAAATCGCACCCGAATGCCACAATTCTTGCAGCATACATTACCTTTATGCTTAATAAGGTCTCTCGGTTGTAAGTTGTACGTCTGGGATGATTAAAACACTCAAAACTCTCACACTCACTGATGCCTAGAGGGGCCACAGCGTCCATGCACGCTGACATCCTGTTAACCATAATAAGTCCTGGACATAAGCTAGAGCGGGGCCAGTCTATCAACTGACTGTGGGATTAAATGTGTATGCCAGAACTGGTTTCCTTATCTTAGCATAGACCTTCAGGGGAGGCTGAGTAGGGTGATACCCCTCAAGTCTGAACACACACTTTGGTCCCCCTTCTTAAACAGAAGAACCACCATCCCACAGAGCCAACCAAGCTCTGTAGGACTCCTTCTTCAGATTGATGGTCCCCCTCATCTCTGACTTCCACCACTTTGTTCGGAGGTTGCCAGTATGAGAAGCAGTGACAATATTGAGGCCCCAGTACTGGGCAGCTGCTTCAATAATGCAGGTGGAGAACATGGCACATTCAGACTCCATGTCCCCGGATTCCATCGGAATGTGGTTGAACTTCTTCTGAAGGTGGGAGGTTTTTTTTTTTTGTTTTTTTGTTTTTTTGTTGAAGACCTCTCTGACAGGGGCCTTAGCCAGATGTTCCCAGCACACCCGCACTATACGTTTGGGTCTACCAGGTCTGAGGGGAATCCACCACTGCCATACGATCCAACTTGCCACCAAGTGGTGATTAGTTGCCAGGTCTGCACCTCTCTTTACTCAAGTGTCCAAGACATATGGTCCCAGGTCTGATGACACAATAACAAAATTAATTTGGCCTGCAACCTAGGGTGTCCTGGTGCCAGGTGTACATATGTACACCCTTATGCTTGAACATGGTGTTCAAAATTGACACACTGTGACTGGTACAGAAGTCCAATAACTGAACACCACTTGGGTTTAGATCGGAAAGGCCATTCCTCCAAACCACACATCTGCAGGTTTCACTGTCATTGTCCATGTGTGCATTGAAGTCCCCGAGTAGGACAATGGAGTCTTCAATAGGAGCACTCTCCAGCACCCCAGTAAGAGAATCCAACAAAGGTGGGTACTCAGAACCATCATTTGGTGACTAGACACAAATAATGGTAAGGACCCATTTCCCAACCTGAAGGTGCAGGGAAACAACACTTTTGCCCACCGGAGAAAAACTCCAGTGTAGAGGCAGCAAGGAAGAGGGATAGAAGAATACCCACCCCTGCACGCTGCCTCTCCCTGATGGGCAACTCAAGACTTGGTCAAGCTCCAGCCCCACTCAAGGAGAGTGTTTTCAGAACAAGATGTCATAATTGCCCTTCAGGACAGGATTAAAGGCACCAAACGCCAGCTGTGAGTTTTCACGTTTATTAAGGCAGAAGAAAAAAACACCACAGAATGAGGGCAGGAAAAAAAAGAGAGAAATAATAAGACGAGGAATGCTTGTCTGAGATATCCAGAAAAAAGCATGGAACACACACCTGATAGATACAAAAGATTAACATGAAATATTAAAAGGTGCAAAGAATCAGAGGAACTTACATTCGTACATTGAGAGTGAGAGTAGGGTGCTGCGCTGGACAATCGTGCACAGCCCGTTAAATAAGGCTAGAAACAAAATGAACCAAGTGGTAACAGGTGTGGTTAACCTGAGCAGGTAGGAGAAAACCAAGAAACAATTTAGACCAGCTGGGAATAATGAGAGGGAGCGATTGAAGCTGACAGGGGAACACCCAAGCAGAGCAAAACCCCAGAAAGACACTGACAGCTGTCTACCCCGAGAGAGAGAGAACACAACAGAATACAAATATAATGAGATGGCAGAAGAAAAAGACCAGTAACCTCAAAAATGTAATTAGCAAACTGCAATAAACATAAACGGGAAAATAAATCATACTGAGAAACAACACAGGATATGAGGCAAAGCAACCAAAGCAACCTTCTATGATCTTTGGGAATGTACAGTCTCTGAGAAACAAGGTGGATGAAATTCAAGGGAATGTATGCTACCAGAAGGACTTTAAGAACTGCTGGTGTCATGGCTTTCACCGAATCTTGGCTTACTGCGCATGACCGAGACGCAGACCTGTGGATTGACAGCTTTGGAGCCCCACTGCGCTCGGATCGGCAGGAAGAGGTAACTGGGAAACGTCATTGGGGCGGCGTATGTTTATACATTAATAAGCAGTACTGCACATCTGTCACGGTCAGAGAGTGCATCTGTACACCCGACGTGGAGCTGCTGTCTGTGTCACTACGTCCCTTTATTTGCCTCGCGAGTTCCCCCAACTTTTCATTCACAACTGTGTACATTCACCCGAGGGCAGGATGCTGACTCCGCCTCCAGCACCCGTCTTTGATGTGATCCAGCGGCTGCATTCAATTTCTCAGAGGTGCCAGACTTTATTCTTGGGGATTTTTAACCATGTTTCTTTAAAGAAGACACTTAAAACTTTTATCAGTATGTCTTCTGCCCAACCAGGTGAAAAAAGACATTGGACCTGTGCTATGGATCCATAGAGAGGGCCTATAAATCACTCCCCCTTCCTCCTTTAGGATCCTCAGATCACAACTGTGTACATTTGCTGCCCACATATAAAACTGCTCTCAGAAGAGGCAAGGTGGAGACGAGAGACTTGATGTGTGGACAGAAGATTCAGTGCACTGCCTCCAGGAATGCTTTGACTGTACAGACTGGGAGATGTTCACACTGTCCTGCGGGGATGATTTGGACTCTTGGTGGATGTCATATGCTCATACATGGCTTTCTGTAAAAATAAGAATTGTTCCACGTAAACGTGTCAAAATATATCCCAACAACAAACCATGGGTTACAAAATCAGTTAAATCCTGCTTACAGAGGAAAGCACTTGCCTTTAAACAGGGGTCTGTTTCTGAGCTACAGGTTGCCACAAAGGAGCTGAAGGCCGAAATTTTAAGAGCAAAACAGAATTATAAATCAGAATTGGAAAGTAAGATGGCAACAAAGAAACTTGGTTCAGCTTGGGCCAGTATGAAAACTATTGCAGGCCTTCAGAGCACAAAGCGCAGTAATCGTGTGTTTTTAGATGGTTTTAATTCAGACACAGAGCTGGCTAATGCTCTTAATTGTTTTTATGGTCGTTATGACTCCTTTGATTTTAGCACAGAAACCCAAGATTTGAAACAGAAACTCAAAGACAGTCAGCACTTTAATATTGAGGTTCAGGATTTTAAAAGGGAGTTCTGCGCTGTAAAAGGGAACAAAAGTCAGTGCCCTGATAATATATGTGGGCGCTTGGTAAAGTCCTGTGCACATGAACTGAGTCCTATATTTCATTACATTTCAATAAGTCCTTACAGACACAGCATGTGCCTAAGATCTGGAAAGAAGCCGTGGTTGTTCCCGTTCCAAAATCCAGCTGTCCAAAAACGATAAACGACTTTAGACCAGTTGCTTTGACTTCAATTTAATGAAATTTTTGAAAAACTGGTCAGATGTGAGGTCCTAAAGCAGACTGAGCATGCATTGGATCCTCTGCAGTTTGCCTATAGGCCTCACAAAGGAGTGGAGGATGCCACTGTCACTCTGTTTAACATGCTTTTAAACATCTGGATTTTAATGGGACACATGCCAGGCTTTTATTTGTGGACTTTTCCTCGCCTCTAATACAATCCAACCTCATATCTTAGTTGAAAGGCTCCTGCAACAATTTGATTTGAGCAATAATCTGGTGGGTTGGATTCTGGATTCTTAACCAACAGGACGCAGAGAGTAAGGGTCAATGGCTACATTGTCTGACCTAAAGTGCTTCTTCTACTGGCTCTCCTCAGGGGGGTGTGTTGTCACCAATACTCTTCATCCTGTACACAAACATGATGGTCGGAGCAGACATGACAACAGACACATTATAAAGTATGCTGATGACTCAGTTATTGTCAGTCTCCTCCAGGATGGTGAGAGTGGGCCACGGCTCAGGAGTTGATGAATTTCTTCAAGTGGTGTGAGGATTCTCTACCATGCAGCTGAATACGACAAAAACGAAAGACATGATTATTGACTTAGGAGGAAAAACTCCCAGGCACAAAGTCACCGTACTAAAAGGCGCAGACCACCGAATGTGTACATTCGTACAAAATATCTTGGGACGATTATTGATAGTGGATTGAAACTTTGTAGGTGAACTGTGAAAGGGTTGTGCAAAAAAGGGTCAGCAAAATTTGCATTGCTTTGAGGAAAACTTGCAACGGCTTCCAATTGACCAAACCAGAATGACTATGTTTATCGGGCTTTTATTGAATCTGTTTTATCCTTTTCTTTAGTGTCATGGTTTGGTCGAGATAAAACGAAACAGAGGAAATCCATGGATCAGGTAGTTAGATGGTCCAGTCGTTTCTTGGTGAGTCCACAGCTGATGCCTGACATCCCTGTACACCAGACAAGTACAGAGATGGCTCACCTCCATTCTAAATGATACCCCACCCTTTGCACTGCAACTTTCAGCTTCTTTCCCTCAAGACGGAGGTTCTGTCCCAAAAAATAGAACCCAGTGCTACAAAAACAGCTTTGTCCCTGCTGCTGTCAAAGAGTTGAACAAGCTAAAAAAATATATTGCACATAATTTAGGTACCTATTTATTAACTCCACTTTATATTTACTTATTTTTGTAGGATGTTACTTGGGTTCTAAATATTTTATTGGGTTTTAGACCTTTGAGTTTTTAACCTCTTTGACAAGTTTTTAACTTTTAATATGACCCTTCTCTCTTAGCTCTGGTTTTTCTCCCATCTCTTTGTCTTTATAGATAGATTTGTTTATTTGACAGGGACAGTGCAATAAACATAGATAATTAATCAATGACAATCAATCTGATGTGTTGCACAAAGAGTGTATAGCTATTAGCTAATTTGCAACTCTTGTCCCTGGATGGGCTTTAGAAAAGAGAATCAAGTAAAAAAAAAAAAAAAAAAGGAAAAGATAAAAAAAACCCAGAATACACAATAACCACATACATCAATGCAAAAAAGATTATAAATACACAATTATAAATATTATAAATATTATAAATACACAAATATAACAACCTGACTCACATTTGCCTATTTTAGGCCTCCCTCCCTTCGTCACTCACTATAAACAAACACATTCATTCCTTCCCTTCATTCACTCTCATCCTGCAGACAATCATTTCATACATGGGTACATTCTTGTTTATTTTTCAGCCAGTTTTTAACCTTTTTAGTGAATGTTTTAAAGCCCGTTATTTTTTAATTTCATTTGGCATTGTGTTCCAGATGTGACTGCCCTTTATAGAGAAAGCTGTT